>JBBPBX010070598.1:0-18549 GCA_038048925.1 Garcialebias charrua | reverse complement strand
TATATATATATATATACACACACACACACTCACATTTATTGGGTTTTACACGTATGTTTTAATTGCAGAACATGGCTCTGTATGTCTTCTATCAACTGAACACAATTCCAGGGATTGTCATGCCACCCCGGGTCCCCACTTGGGAGCGCCACTGCTTTTTGGTCAAAAATGAATACCAAGTACTGCTATCTCACTCATAAATCACACAACAACAATTAAATGAAATAAATATTCACAAGCCAGTGCATGGCTAAAGCTTATGACAATAAAGTGTTCACTGAAAATCACCCAAGCGGAAAGCACTTCTCAAATGTTACGACTGAAGATATAACGATTCCATCACATAACACAGCTATGAACAGTCACCAAGTGATATGGGCAACTTCACACTCTGCAAAATCCAATTACAGCACTAATTCTCAGCATCACACCCCAATTATGCAAGATTCATGTTTTGCAGACATCATATAAAATAAGCAAAATACATTTATTATCTGCACAGTCATAACAGTTTACATTGGACTACTCATTTCACAGAAAGCACAGTGGCTCTTACCTTTAGAAGTTCTTCTTTTTTGTATTTTTCTTTGCAAAGTCACAAACCAAGTCCTCAAAGTCCAGCACCCTCACCAGCTCAGACTCTTGGTACTTGAAGCATTACTTTGTTTTGTTAGCTCTTCTACCGTAGACATTTCTTCAGTAAAGTTAGCTGCCGTTGTTAGCTCAGGTTGGGCTCATTTGTAGAAGGCAACGAGCGTGAGCCTTTTCATCGATTGTCCCCCACAATGCTGGGTCGCACACCCGATAAAACCAATCTGAACTGGCGGCGCTGCTACAGCTAGGTTCAAGCGGTTGTGTTGTGCAGCTAGCAATAGCCTCCTCCTCCGGACTCATGTTAGTTTGCTCACCGTCAGCATCCTCCACAACGACTTCTTCCTTCTCCGGATTTTCCTCCAAACGTTTTGCAAAGAATGTATGAATAGATGGCATACTTTTTAATAAACACGTCTCCTTCTCTTCTTTTTCTCTTTTTCTCTTTCGTTTTTGGAAACCACTTCTCTTACTCTCACTCATTTTTGCTTCTCAGATACGACAACTCACACAGTCCGATCAACGCAGTGCTACCTGTTTTATAAACTCGGTTAGGGGGCGGGCCAGCGGCGCGGCATGTTACTATGGTTTCCAACTCAGTGAAGATAAAAAAATAAATAAAAATTAAAAATAAAAATAACAGGAAGAGCGTGGATCTTACTGGTTATCTCTGTGGCTGTCGTATTTAAAATCTAAGGATATTTTATTTTCTTTCTTCCCCAAAACTGCAGTGGGCTCCCTGCGGTGGGCCCCATGGTGGGCGTGGGCCCCTGGGCCTGTGCCCAGTTGGCCCATCTGATAATCCGGGCTTGATCCTTTCCAACAATCCATCTTACTCCCATCAAGGAGTTGAACTGTGAACATTTTTTCCCATGGCTATAAGAAAAGAAAAACAATTGTGGAGAATTCATGGTTTCAAGTACTTGTTTGTATGTATAGATTTTGTAAATATTGTATAATATAATTCACTTTCTTGGCACTATAAGGTTGTCTGTGTGTTTTTACAAGGTACCACTTCCCTCTAGCAGTCAAACCCAGACTCTTCTGATTTAACTATCTCATTAACCAACTCAAATACCCATATATGTTATGTATACATGCTACAAAAACAACTTTCTCAAAAACAACACACTGGTGTCAAAGAATGCTACTTACCTAATATTAACCCTTTATATTTTTGGAGGGTCAGTCGGATAGTCGAACCTCGGATTCAGGAGGAGCAGTGTGGTTTTCGTCCTGGTCGTGGAACACTAGACCAGCTCTACACCCTCAGCAGGGTCCTGGAGGGTGCGTGGGAGTTTGCCCAACCAGTTTAAATGTGCTTTGTGGACTTGGAGAAGGCATTCGACCGCGTCCCTCGGGGGGTTCTGTGGGGGGTACTCCGGGAGTATGGGGTACCAGGCCCTTTGATATGGGCTGTTAGGTCCCTGTACGACCGGTGTCAGAGCATGGTCCGCATCGCTAGCAGTAAGTCAGGCTCATTTCCGGTGAGAGTTGGACTCCGCCAAGGTTGCCCTTTGTCACCGATTATGTTCATAACTTTTATGGACAGAATTTCTAGGCGTAGCCAAGGTGTTGAGAGGATCCGTTTTGGTGGCCTTAGAATCGCTTCTCTGTTTTTTGCAGATGATGTTCCACACATGTTTTGCAGATGATGATCCTATTGGCTTCATCAGATCGTGATCTACAGCTTTCGCTGGAGCGGTTTGCAGCTGAATGTGATGCGGCCGGGTTGAGGATCAGTTCCTCCAAATCCGAGGCCATGGTCTTGAGCCGGAAAAGGGTAGCATGCCTTCTCCGGGTCAGGGAGGAGGCCTTGCCCCAAGTGGAGGAGTTTAAGTATCTCGGGGTCTTGTTCACGAATGAGGGAAAACTGGAGCGTGAGATCGATAGGCGGATAGGTGCAACGTCCGCAGTGAAGCGGGTGATGTACCGGTCTGTCGTGGTGAAGAGAGAGCTGAGTCAAAAGGCGAAGCTCTCAATTTACCGATCGATCTACGTTCCCACCCTCATCTATGGTCATGAGCTCTGGGTTATGACCGAAAGAACGAGATCTCGGATACAAGCGGCTGAAATGAGTTTTCTCCGCAGGGCGTTTGGACTCTCCCTTAGAGATAGGGTAAGAAGCTCAGTCATCTGGGAGGGACTCTGAGTAGAGCCGCTGCTTCTCCACATCAAGAGGAGCCAGTTGAGGTGGCTCGGGCATCTGGTTAGGATGCCTCCTGGACGCCTCCCTGGTGAAGTGTTCCGGGCATGTCCCACCGGGAGGAGACCCAGAGGAAGACCCAGGACACGCTGGAGGGACTATGTTTCTCGGCTGGCCTAGGAACGCCTTGGGATTCCCCCAGAGGAGCTACTCCAAGTGGTTGGGGAGAGGGAAGTCTGGGCCTCCCTACTTAGGCTGCTACCCCCGCGACCCGACCCCGGATAAGCGGAAGAAAATGGATGGATGGATGGATTTTTGGATGACACCATTTTGTTAATAAAGTTTGTCATTTTATTCTCAGCTGGTGTCCATGTTACTATGCAAATGTTTATGTGTAGAGCATAGATAGACCATGCATTTACTACTGGTTGCTGAATATATTATTCTGCCAGAAGATAAGTACATTTAGTTAGTCCTAAAGTTTACTCAGTCAGATCGATAAGTTTGCTGCCTCATCATTGTAGGCAAATAGTTTGTGCTCAGCACACAAACTGAAAACAGATAAACTAAAGGTTCACACATAGCTCTGCGTACATCTGTACGCGTGTCCGTAGGCATGTACTGTACGTAGCCAGTTCATCCCCATACCTCAGCATACGTTCTCACGTTCATTCTCGCATTTTCGCACCAAATTCTTGACATCATTTGAGCAGCTGCAGCGCAGAGCGTTTACCTACGGGAAAAATTGAGGTTGCTGATTGTCATTTGTAGACATGCCTACTGATTTGATTGACAGATCGGGGGAGGCGCGAGCTGGCAGCTGCAGCCACAGCGGTGTTCTGTGTTTATATGTTATTTAAAAGTCCTAAAAAAATGGAGCGCTGGTCGTGCAGCCCACACATCAGACCAGCACACCAGAAAATCTGCAGAACCTCCCGCAGCCACGATGGACCCGAGTTTAATTCGCTCGTGACAAATTTGTTCATTTCTCATCATTTCAGTCATGGAGTCGACGGAAGAGAAATCAATCACTGACTTTTGGCAAAAAAACTAAAGAAAAAGCCAGATCAGGGATGAAAAAGGGGGATTTATTACATTTGTGTCGCATACAAAACAGTCCGGCACCGGACTGCTATGTTCCAGGGACCCCCGAAACACAAATATTACCATCAAAATCGATAAGCTGTTACATGCCCCAGGCATGTAATTTATTTTAGTAAGAGATCAAAATTGTTTAAAGGTTTTTTGAAGTTTTTTGTTTAAAGATTTTGAGCAGAGGCATGAGCTCTTTAGAGGTTGAGCATGAGCTGTTTAGAGGCTGTAGGAGACTAATTGATTGCAGCTGGTGCTCATTAGTTGTAGGTGGAGGTAGTTGCTCTCTCTCCCTATATTAGGTCCAAGCCACACAGCAGAGGTGTGTTTCAAGTTCCAAGTGGGGGTTCAAGCAAGCAGAGGGAGGTTCCAAGAAGGTGGTTCAAGCTCCAAGTGAGAGTGGCAGCAAGGAGAGACCCAGAAGGTCTGAGCTGCTCCAGGAGAAGCAGCTGATGCAGAACCAGCAGACCCAGCAGACCTGATGAAGCAGCAGCAGCAGCAAAAAGCAGCAGCAGTGTGAAGAGGAGCCATGAAGCCATTTGTTTGAAGCCACAGGAGGAGGCTGTTTGATGTGGTTGAAACCACATGAGGTGGCCGTTTGATGAGCTGTTTGGAGCCATTTGAGGAGGCCGTTTGATGAGCTGTTTGGAGCCATTTGAGGAGGCCGTTTGTGAGCCGTTTGGAGCCATTTGAGGTGGCCGTTTGATGAGCTGTTTGGAGCCATTTGAGGAGGCCGTTTGTGAGCCGTTTGGAGCCATTTGAGGTGGCCGTTTGATGTTGTGGTTTAACCCACTTGAGGAGGCCGTTTGAGCCATATGAAAAGGAAGCTGAAACCTTCCATTGTGAAGACCTGCTGCTGTCTAAGAAGCTGAAGAGTGACCTGCTGCATGTATGAAGAAGAGGAAGCTGAAACCCTCTGTTGTGGAGACCTGCTGGTTGATGAAAACCAAGAGCCGTGAGTGTCCTGCTGGACTTTGAGTTTTTTGTATTAAAGAAGCTGCTTTTTGAGAAGTCCACCGTTTTTCTTTAATCATCTTTTTTTTAGGACACAGACTCCAGAGAGCCTAAAATAAACACTTGTTTTTTTTAACATCCTTTCTGTGTCTCGTGTGGTGGAGAGAGTTAGAGCTAGGTGTTGAACATGTCCCGTTGTGTGAGGTGAGGATTCGCCCACTGTTGAGTTCTGGAGAAGCTGAGTTGGGACTTTGCTCTAGTTTTTTTGTTGCTGAGAACCATGAACCTAAACTCGAGAACCCTAAACTTGAGAACCCTAAACATGTGAAACCTGAACTTGAGAAAAGTGAAGAACTTGAGAAAAGTGAAGAACTTGAGATAAGTGAAGAACTTGAGAAAAGTGAAAAACTTGAGCAAACTGAAAAACTTGAGAATGACTCAACTGTGGATTTGGATTTGGTCACTCCAGAGGTGTCGCCACTAGTGGACGTGCACTGCAAAAATAGTGATGATGATGATGATGATGACATTGATCTGAGTGACTGTTTTTTGTTTTCCTCTGAATCAGGAGACGTCCTAGAGAACACTGTAGCAGAGGAGCCGAGCCTGCCTGTCCATCCTGCTCCTCTGTGTACCTTTTCATCCTGTTCACAGGAGGTTGTGAGTGTGATGCTGGACGTTGTGGAACCTTTAGCTGAATCAGCAGCAGAAAGTGATAGTTTGCTGTCTGTGTGAGTTGACCTGATGGAACCATTTGTTGAAAATGTAGACAGTGATTGTGTTAACTCTCAATGTTTTGTCTGCAGGGTGCCTGATGACAGAGTTGGCGCAGTTAAAATGATACTCCTGTCATGTGATGGAACTGATAACACAGAGGCGGACAATTTCCCTCTGGTTGTTGGAAAAAACCCTGATCTTCAGTCTGACATCACTAAACTGAATGTTGGTGAGTGTGCAGCTAAAAGGAGGCCTTGTGATGTACAACCTGACCGGCGACGCCTTTTTGGGTTTCAGGTATTCTGAAGGCAACTGTTAGTTGTGTGTGATGTGTGTTTTTTGCTTGTTGTTAGTGTTGAGTATAGATGTTAAGATTTTTTTGGTTTCATTTACATGGGTGATGAGCATGGTGGTGTATGGCTGCATCTCCCATGTAAATTCTTATGTGGGGGGGTGTTACATGCCCCAGGCATGTAATTTATTTTAGTAAGAGATCAAAATTGTTTAAAGGTTTTTTGAAGTTTTTTGTTTAAAGATTCTGAGCAGAAGCATGAGCTGTTTAGAGGCTATGAGCCTAATTGATTGCAGCTGGTGCTCATTAGCTGTAGGTGGAGGTAGTTGCTCTCTCTCTCCCTTTATTAGGTCCAAGCCACACAGCAGAGAGAGGTTCAAGCAAGCAGAAGAGGTTCCAAGAGGGTGGTTCAGGTTCCAATTGAGGGTTCAAGCTCCAAGTGAGAGTGGCAGCAGGAGGAGATCCATGCTGCATGGGAAGCTGAGGTTCCAGCAGCCCCAGAACCAGATGCAGATGAATGAGCAGCTGATCCAAGCAGCTGCAGCAGTCTGGCATGAAGGAGCATCAGGCCTGATGAAGGAACAGCAGACCTGATGATGAAGCAGCAGCAGCAGAAGCTGAGCAGAGGTCTGCAACAGCAGCAAAAGCAGCAGCAGTGTGAAGAGGAGCCATGAAGCCATCTGTTTGATGAGTTGTTTGGAGCCATTTGAGGTGGCCGTTTGATGAGCTGTTTGGAGCCATTTGAGGAGGCCGTTTGTGAGCCGTTTGGAGCCATTTGAGGAGGCCGTTTGATGAGCTGTTTGGAGCCATTTGAGGAGGCCGTTTGTGAGCCGTTTGGAGCCATTTGAGGTGGCCATTTGATGTTGTGGTTTAACCCACTTGAGGAGGCTGAAGAGGAAGCCAAAACCTTCCGTTGTGAAGACCTGCTGCTGCATGTGTTTTGAGAGGAGGAAGCTGTTGTGAAGAGTGACCTGCTGCTGCGTGTGTGAGAAGAGGAAGCTGAAACCTTCCATTGGGACCGGCTGCTGTGTTTTGAGAGGAGGAGGCTGAATCCCTCTGAGGCTGAATCTGATGTGGAGACCTGCGGTCGTGAGGAGCTGGGGGCAGAAGACTAAGAGCCGTGAGTGTCCTGCTGGACTTTGAGTTTTTTTTGTATTAAAGAAGCTGTTTGATGTTGTGGTTTAACCCACTTGAGGAGGCTGAAGAGGAAGCCAAAACCTTCCGTTGTGAAGACCTGCTGCTGCATGTGTTTTGAGAGGAGGAAGCTGTTGTGAGGAGTGACCTGCTGCTGCGTGTGTGAGAAGGAGAGGAAGCTGAAACCTTCCATTGGGACCGGCTGCTGTGTTTTGAGAGGAGGAGGCTGTATCCCTCTGAGGCTGAATCTGATGTGGAGACCTGCGGTCGTGAGGAGCTGGGGGCAGAAGACTAAGAGCCGTGAGTGTCCTGCTGGACTTTGAGTTTTTTTTGTATTAAAGAAGCTGGTTTTTGAGAAGTCCACCTTTTTTTCTTTAATCCCTTTTTTTTAGGACACAGACTCAGAGAGCCTAAAATAAACTATTTTTTTATTAAACATCCTTTCTGTGTCGTGTCCTTGTGTGCTACGTGCCCTCGGGTCGTAACATATAATGGGCCCTCGTCCGGGATTGGACTAATTGACTAATGAGCTATTTTTTTTTCTCCCCCTATTTTTGGTAAATTATAATGGGAGCTCGTCACATGTGCTGTTTTTGGAGCTGTTTTTTTGCATTTTTGAGCTGACTTTGTGGTGCGAATTGTGTGTTCGTTGTCAGCTGGCTCTTTTTGAAACGTTCAGGGGTTGCTCGGACGTTAAAGTAGTCTAAGTGTAGGTCTTTCTGGTGGTGAGCTGTTTAACACAGTTTTTTTGAAACTATGGGGTTCGATGCTGAGATTCGTTTAAAGGTATTGGAGTTAGCACCATTAGCACTGTGGCTTCATGCTCCATTGCTCTAGTATTTTTGTTGCTGAGAACACTGAACCTAAACTTTATATGTTACGACCCGAGGGCACGTAGCACACAAGGACACCAGACACAGAAAGGATGTTAAAAAAAACAATGTTTATTTTAGGCTCTCTGGAGTCTGTGTCCTAAAAAAATGGTGATTAAAGAAAAAAGGTGGACTTCTCAAAAAGCAGCTTCTTTAATACAAAAAACTCAAAGTCCAGCAGAACACTCACGGCTCCTGGTCTTCTGCACCCAGCAGGTTTCCACATCAGAGGGATTCAGCCTCCTCCCCTCAAAAACACAGCAGCCGGTCACAATGGAAGGTTTCAGCTTCCTTTTCTTCACACACGCAGCAGGTCTTCACAACAGCTTCCTCCTCTCAAAACACATGCAGCAGGTCATTCTTCAGCTTCTTAGACAGCAGCAGGTCTTCACAACGGAAGGTTTTGGCTTCCTCTTCATACGGCTCAAACAGCCTCCTCAAGTGGGTTAAACCACAACTTCAAATGGCCACCTCAAATGGCTCCAAACGGCTCACAAACGGCCTCCTCAAATGGCTCCAAACAGCTCATCAAACGGCCACCTCAAATGGCTCCTCTTCACACTGCTGCTGCTGCTTTTGCTGCTGTTGCTGCTGTTTCATCAGGTCTGCTGGTTCTGCATCAGGTCTGCTGGTTCTGCATCAGGTCTGCTATTCCTTCATCAGGCCTGATGCTCCTTCATCCCAGACTGCTGCAGCTGCTTGGATCAGCTGCTCATTCATCAGCGTCTGGTTCTGGGGCTGCTGGAACCTCAGATCCTCATGCAGCATGGATCTCCTCCTGCTGCCACTCTCACTTGGAGCTTGAACCCTCACTTGGAACCTGAACCACCTCTCTGCTGTGTGGCTTGGTCCTAATAAAGGGAGAGAGAGAGCAACTACCTCTACCTACAGCTAATGAGCACCAGCTGCAATCAATTAGTCTCCTACAGCCTCTAAACAGCTCATGCTCAACCTCTAAAGAGCTCATGCTTCTGCTCAGAATCTTTAAACAAAAACTTCAAAAAACCTTTAAACAATTTTGCTCTTACTAAAATAAATTACATGCCTGGGGCATGTAACACCCCCCCACATAAGAATTTACATGGGAGATGCAGCCATACACCACCATGCTCATCACCCATGTAAATGAAACCAAAAAAATCTCATCTATACTCAACACTAACAACAAGCAAAAAAAAAAAAACACACATCACACACAACTAACAGTTGCCTTCAGAATACCTGAAACCCAAAAAGGCGTCGCCGGTCAGGTTGTACATCACAAGGCCTCCTTTTAGCTGCACACTCACCAACATTCAGATTACTGATGCCAGTCTGAAGATCAGGGTTTTTTCCAACAACCAGAGGGAAATTGTCCGCCTCTGTGTTATCAGTTCCATCACTTGACAGTAACATCATTGTAGCTGCACCAATACTGTCATCAGGCACCCTGCAGACAAAGCATTGAGAGTTAACACAATCACTGTCTACAAATTCAAACTGTTCCATCAGGTCATCTCTCACAGACAGCAAACTATCACTCTCTGCTGCTGATTCAGCTAAAGGTTCCACGACGTCCTGCAGCACACTCACAACTTCCTGTGAACATGATGAAAAAGTACACAGAGGAGCAGGATGGACAGTCAGGCTTGGCTCCTCTGCTACAATGCTCACTGGGACGTCTTCTAATTCAGTGGAAAACAAAAAACAGTCACTCAGATCAATGTCATCATCATCATCATTTTTGTAATGCATGTCTACCAGTGGCGACACCTCTGGAGTGACCAAATCCAAATCCACAGTTAAGTCATTCTCAAGTTTTTTAGTTTGCTCAAGTTTTTCACTTTTCTCAAGTTTAGGTTCAGTGTTCCCAGCAACAAAAATACTAGAGCAAAGTCCCAACTCAGCTTCTCCAGAACTCCACAGTGGGCGAATCCTCACCTCACACAACGGGACATGTTCAACACCTAGCTCTAACTCTCTCTGATAATTCTTATTTTGCAATTCTAATTTTCGTTGCTTAAACTTAATCTCCATCTCTCTCAGAGCAGTTTGTTGCTCTAACTCTGCTTTCCTCACGACTGCTTCAGCCTTAGCTTTTCTGGCATCGAATTCCATTCGACGTATTTTTAACTCCAATTCCTTTAAACGAATCTCAGCATCGAACCCCATCGTTTCAGAAAAAAAACTGTGTTAAACAGCTCACCACCAGAAATACCTACACTTAGACTACTTTAACGTCCGAGCAACCCCTGAACGTTTCAAAAAGAGCCAGCTGACAACGAACACACAATTCGCACCACAAAGTCAGCTCAAAAATGCAAAAAAACAAGCTCCAAAAATAGCACATGAGACGAGCTCCCATTATAATTTCACCAAAAATTAGGGGAGAGAAAAAAAAATAGCTCATTAGTCAATTAGTCCAATCCCGGACGAGTCCCCATTATATGTTACGACCCGAAGGCACGTAGCACACAAGGACACCAGACACAGAAAGGATGTTAAAAAAAACAATGTTTATTTTAGGCTCTCTGGAGTCTATGTCCTAAAAAAAAGGTGATTAAAGAAAAAATGTTGCACCTCTCAAAAACCAGCTTCTTTAATACAAAAAACTCAAAGTCCAGCAGAACACTCACGGCTCCTGGTCTTCTGCACCCAGCAGGTTTCCACATCAGAGGGATTCAGCCTCAGAGGGATTCAGCCTCCTCCTCTCAAAACACAGCAGCTGGTCACAATGGAAGGTTTCAGCTTCCTCTTCTTCACACACGCAGCAGGTCTTCACAACAGCTTCCTCCTCTCAAAACACATGCAGCAGCAGGTCTTCACAACGGAAGGTTTTGGCTTCCTCTTCATACGGCTCAAACAGCCTCCTCAAGTGGGTTAAACCACAACTTCAAACGGCCTCCTCAAATGGCTCCAAACAGCTCACAAACGGCCTCCTCAAATGGCTCCAAACAGCTCATCAAACGGCCACCTCAAATGGCTCCTCTTCACACTGCTGCTGCTGCTTTTGCTGCTGTTGCTGCTGTTTCATCAGGTCTGCTGGTTCTGCATCAGGTCTGCTATTCCTTCATCAGGCCTGATGCTCCTTCATCCCAGACTGCTGCAGCTGCTTGGATCAGCTGCTCATTCATCAGCGTCTGGTTCTGGGGCTGCTGGAACCTCAGATCCTCATGCAGCATGGATCTCCTCCTGCTGCCACTCTCACTTGGAGCTTGAACCCTCACTTGGAACCTGAACCACCTCTCTGCTGTGTGGCTTGGACCTAATAAAGGGAGAGAGAGAGAGCAACTACCTCCACCTACAACTAATGAGCACCAGCTGCAATCAATTAGTCTCCTACAGCCTCTAAACAGCTCATGCTCAACCTCTAAAGAGCTCAAGATTCTGCTCAGAATCTTTAAACAAAAAACTTCAAAAAACCTTTAAACAATTTTGCTCTTACTAAAATAAATTACATGCCTGGGGCATGTAACACTGACTTACCTATAGTTTGGATGAAAGGTCCGAGCAGGTCTTATCTGCACAAACTTTTCATCAGTTTCGCGAGTTCACCCTTTTTCCGGTATTGAATTGCTTTACAGTGATTAGCCAGAAATGTAATTTCACGAGAGACCTCAATTTATGTTGGTCCACCAGAAAATAGACCTTTAATTGAAATTATCATAAAAATACATTAAACATTTGTATCGATATTAGCTCTGTTCTACTAAACTAAGTTGACAAGAATTCAAATTAAAATCAAACAGACAGTTAGAAACTTTTCTGTTGCCACATTTACTTGACAGATTAACGGCTTATGAAAAAGAAGAAATAGGAGGAAGATTAAAGATTGAAAGCTAAGTTAACCGAAGTTGATTATTTTGAAACAAACAGGGTGGCAACCTTTCCCATACAGGTCTCAGCTGGACTTCTCACACGTTCAGAACACAATCAACGCCTCGTTACCTGTTGACGATACGTCTTGGAGATAAGAGTTGAAGTTTTGTGGACACTAACGGACTGTGTTGTCCAGTTCACGTCCAGATGACTTCCGCGCGTGTGTGCTGAGTCAGATGAGCAAGAAGAGCGCTTCTCCCGGCAGGAACAGAGCCAATCGCACTGACTGATTTTCAAAATAAAACTTCAGAAAACAAATTATTTCATAAAATGAGTGAATGAGTTACAGTAAGCTTTACTGTAACTCCGGCTGAGAACGTAGGTCTAATTGACACAATGACCAGAACGTTTCCAGCTTTTTCCAGAGGAAAAACCAGTTGTTAGGAAGTTCTTCCCTCCGACACTAAAGTTTAAAACGGAAGTGGATCTTTATATGGGAGGCGGGGTCTCCCCACCTCCTCAATAACTATTGGCTGGTTTAACAAAACAACGGATGGAGTTTTCATCCCATAGGCAGAAGTGTCTCTGACGGACAACAGGAAAACTGTTTACAGAATCGGCCAGATGGCTGCTTGTGAGCACAGAGAATATTGTGGCTAACTTTCACAGACAAAACAGAGAAGGAAGTAACAGCTTTTACCCTGACTCGTGCCTTAGAATCAGAGTCTGCTTGTTCTGCAGAAATAAAACCAGCAGAAGGTCAAAACTCATGAAAGTAACAGATCATCATTAAAATGACAAAAATATACTGTTGATCAATTCTGAATTAACACACATTAAAAAGAAAGTTCAATCTGATTAATTGGTGTCCATTAATTCAAAATAATTGTAACAAAAATGGTGTCCACTTGTCTCCTTGAGAGCTTCAAGAAGGTGTAACACTGAGAGTTTCAGAGAGATGTGGAGAGGTTTAACTCCAATACGGACATGAGGGTCCTATATCTCTACACCTCACTGTTCCACTGGCCTCCCTCTCATTCACACACATGTACTCTGTCTTACTACGGCTGACTTTCATTCCTCTTCTTTCAAGTGCATACTTCCTCCTCTCCAAGTTCTCTTCCACCTGTTTCCTGTTCTCACCACTGATCACAATGTCATCCACAAACATCATAATCCATGGGGATTCCTGCCTGATCTAATCTATTAGATGGTCCATAACCAGAGCAAACAAGAAGGGGATCAGAGCTGATCCTTGATGCAATTCCACCTTGAAGCTATCTGTCACTCCTACAGCACATCTCACCACTGTCCTGCTGTCCTCATACATGTCCTGTTGTCCTCATACATGTCCTGCTGTCTTCATACATGTCCTGTACCAGTCTAACATACTTCTCTGTCACTCCAGATTTCCTCATGCAATACCACACCTCCTCTCTTGGCACCCTGTCATATGCTTTTTCTAAATCCACAAAGACACAATGGAGTTCTTTCTGACCCTCTCTGTACTTCTCCACCAGCATTCTCAAAGCAAAGATGGCATCTGTGTATCATGATCGCGTCTCTGCGTGCTGTACCCATGCGCAAGAAAACGAGGAGGCTCCGGTAAAAGTAAGTAAAAACTGTTTATTAAATAATAAATCAAACAGCTGACGAGGTAGCAAACTTACGGAGATGACACAGAGGGAATAACGAACATGAAGCCTTGACAGGACAATCCGGAGACAAATGACAAGACACCAAGGGGCTGAATATATACAGACACTGACAAGGTGAAATGACAGACACCTGTGGTGATTAAGATTAAACACAGGTGTGACAGTGCTGGATGACAGGAGGATGAGTGCTGAGGAGGGACTGGTAAACATGAGGGAAAAACAACATGCAAGACCAGACCCAGAAACTCTACAAAGCCGCCCCCTCAAGAGATGGCTCCTGAAATCCCAAGGAGAGCGCCACCCACTTGGGGGGTGGGAAAAAGAAATAGACAAGTAGGGCACAGCAAACAAAAAACCGACAGGTAGGAACCTGGGTAACACAAACTGGACACAAAACGGAAAACACAGAAACCTTAAGCCCTTGATTCAAGGTGGGTGGTCAGGAGACCACCGTCAGGACAGCAGATCCGAGGGACGTCCGGGATGCCTTCTGTCCTTGGACCAGGGTTCTGGGGGACGACCAGGAGGCCGGTCCCTTGTAGCCAGTGGATGGACTACAGCTGGAAGGGAGACCCCCGGGACAGCTGTAGCTCGATGAACGAGGACTTCTGTAGGAGTGAGGACCTCTGTTGGAGTGAGGACCCCCATTGGAGCGAATACTCCCATTGAAGCAAAGACCCCCCGTTGGAACGAGGACCTCTGGAGATGCGAGGACCTCTGTTGAAGCGAGGACCCCTGGAGAATCATGGACCTTTTGAGAAGTGAGGGCCTCTGGAGACGCGAGGACCTCTGGAGTAGCTAGGACCCCTGTTGAAGCGAGGACCCCTAGAGAAACGAGGATCCCTGGAGAAACAAGGACCTATTGAGACGCGAGGACCTCTGGAGCGAAGACCCCCGTCGGAACGTCGGCTGAGCGAGGACCCCCTGAAGCAAAGACCTCCGGTGGAATGAGGACCTCAGGAGTGAGAACCCCTGGAGCGAAGACCGCCGTCGAGACGTCGGCTGAGCATGGACCCCCGAAGTGAAGACCTCCGGTGGAACAAGGACCTCAGGAGCGAGGACCTCTGGAGCGAAGACCCCCGTTGAGGTGTCAGCTGAGCAAGGACCCCCCGAAGCAAAGACCTCCGGTGGAATGAGGACCTCAGGAGCGAGGACCTCAGGAGCAAGGACCTCTGGATCGAAGACCCCCGTCAAGACGTCGGCTGAGCGAGGACCCCCACCCCCGAAGCGAAGACCTCCGGTGTAACAAGAACCTCAGGAGCGAGGACCTCTGGAGCCAAGACCCCTGTCGGAGCATTGGCTGAGCGAGGACCCCCCAAAGCGAAGACCTCCAGTGGAATGAGGACCTCAGGAGTGAGGACCTCAGGGGCGAAGACCCCATCTAAGCTTTGGCTGGGTAAAGACCCTTTGAGGACGTTGAGACGTTGGCTGAGCGAGGACCCTCTGAAAACTTTGAGGCGTCAGCTGAGCGAGGACCCCTCGTGGATGTCGAGACGTCAGCTGAGCGAGGACCCCTCGTGTATGTCGAGGTGTCGGCAGAGCGAAGACCCAGCCTAGGTATTTGCGTGGGAGCCAATCTGGAAGCTGGCATGGGAACCAGTCTCGGAGCTGGCGTGGAAACCAGTCTGGGAGCTGGCGTGGAAACCAGTCTGGGAGTTGGCGGAGGAACCAGTCTTGGAGCTGGCATGGAAACCAATCTGGGTGCTGGCGTGGAAACTAGTCTGGGAGCTGGCATGGGAACCAGTCTTGGAGCTGGTGTAGGAACCAGTAAGTCCAGCGCTGGTGCAACTGGTCTGGTACCCGGGTCGGGTGCAGCTGATGTGGGAACCAGTCCTGATGCAACTGGTGTGGGAACCAGTCTTGGTGAAGCTGGAGTGAGATCCGGAACAGGTGTAGCTGATCGTGAGCTGAGAGGTGCACCAGGCTGAGCAGGAGCCAGCAGAAGCAAGCGTAGCACACGCCTCTCCAACCACGCCTGCTGAAACTGCTGCCACGCCTCCGGCGAGTTGCCATTTCTGTCAGCCCCAGTGAACGAGGAAATTATCTCCTCTGCAGCGATCAGTCTGTCCCACAGATCGCTGGGGCTGCAGGGTTCCTCCCCCCTAATGACAGGTGCGCAGGGGCATGCAGCTTCCTCCCTCCCAGTGACCGGTGCAACGTCCTCCCCTCACAAAGGGGGAGGATGTCTCCAATCTACCTCATGTTTTCTCTTCTACACAGAATGTAGTCGACCTGCATACTCCTTCCTCCACTTTTATAGGTCACTCTGTGTTCCTCCTTCTTTTGGAAATAGGTATTGACTACAGCCATTTCCATTCTATTGACAAAATCCACCACCATCTGTCCCTACTGGTTTCTTTCATTGACACCAAACCTACCCATCACTTCCTTATCCCCTCCGTTTCCTGCACCAACATGTCCATTCAGGTCTGCTCCAATCACCACTCTTTCCTCCCTGGGAATACTCTCTATCACTTCATCCAGATCTTTCCAAAATGTATCTTTCTCCTCCCCATCACATCCAACCTGTGGAGCATAACCACTGACTATGTTTAGCATCAGACCTTCTACTTCTACCTTCAGACACATCACCCTATCTGACACTCTCTTCACCTCTACTACATCTTTGCCAGCTCCTCCTCAGGACCACCCCTACTCCATTTCTCTTTCTATCCACACCATGGTAAAACAGTTTGAACCCTGCTCCAATGCTGCGAGCCTTGCTGCCCTTCCACTTAGTCTCTTGGACACATAAAACATCTACCTTCCTTCTCTGCATCATGTCAGCCAGCTCTCTACCTTTGCCTGTCCTTGTCCCCACATTTAGAGTTGCAACCCTCAGTCCTACATTCTCCACTTTCCTCCTCTCCCTCTGTCTCCTGACACGTTACCCTCCTCGGGGTCTTCGACTAACAGTAGCACAATTTCCGCCGGCACCCTGTTTGTCAACAGCACCGGTGGCGGTTGTTGTTAACCCGGGTCTTGACCGATCTGGTATGGTTTCGCTTTGATGAACTTGCATTATGGTTTTGGCTAGTGCATTAACAGAATAACCGAGTTTTCGACAGGTCGAGTTCTTTGACTTCTATCGAGGCTTTTTTGTCCAACTCGGGTACCCGTAGTGACGTCATCACGTGATAAAAACAGAGCGCGCGGTAGCTTTTAGCTTTTAGTAGACGCTACAAAATGGATTCCTTTGTGCGCACGGATCTATGAAGCTGGTCCAGTCTTGTCAAAAAGGTAAAACAGTTTATAATTTTATAAATTGCGCCACTCATTGAAACATCCTGTTGACGTTCTTTGCTTCAACACCGTAGTAGATTGTTGTGACAGCAGAGGGCAGTGTTTTATTGCAGGTCCCATATATAACACGGTTGAAACGGCTTCATCTCTCTCGTTTCACAAACAAAAAAACAAATATTCATCTCTCTAGAGCTATTAAAAATCTATAAACACAATCTCTAAAAGTAAACCTAAATTGCACAGCTGCAGGCGGTGGTACGGTGTGGCTGTGGCCCAATTTGTTTTTTAAGTTTCGGTTTTCATCGCCTTATACTTTCACTTTTAATATTATTAATATAACTAATAGTTTTGTTTTTCCTGTGACTTATGTGCAGTATGATAAATGATAGGAGCATAATAAATGCTCCCAATGCTTTGTTGGTCTTTTTTTTCTTTTTGTAAAGACGTTTTTAGGCATTTATATTTATTTATTTATTTTGCATCGTAAGACACTGTGACGTCATCGGCTACTCGAGCGTCGTTCGAGTTTTTTTATGTTAATGTCGAGGTTAAAAATTATGTACTCGTTCAACCCCTAGTTTTGGCAAAAGTGAATGCCCTTCCCGACACAACCCTCACCATTTACCCGGGCTTGGGACCGGCACAAGAGATACACTGGCTTGTGCTCCCTAGTGGCTGGGTATAATGCCTTGATGAGGTCAGTCAAATTAGGAGGTACTTAATAATAATAATGAATTCAATTTATAACGCACTTTTCATTAATGAAAATCTCAAAGTGCTACAAGGTGCAACAGAATTAGCACTAGCAATACCAGGATATTTAAACTAGTACAATATTTACCACAGATCTCCAATTGGCTCTTGTAGGAATTTGTATCCCTTGAGATACTAGCTATGTTTACATGGGCAAAATTCTGTGACCGGATTGAAATGTGCTCTGATTGCATAATTAGATAGCACCGTTTACATGGGCACAATCCGTTCATGACGAGTGTTTACATGCAGCAGGCTTTTATTCTGATCAGAAGTTCTGACATGCGCAGAGTGTTTAATATCTATGGGTACACTCCCCTAAAAAAAAAAAAACGAAGAGGAAGTTACTTTCGTAAAAACCACAGAAGAAGAAGTTACTTCCGGTACGAAAGTAAACATACGCGTCCAAAATGGACCCGCGCCAGACTAATGACGGCGACTGAGTTTTTTCTGCACTCCCTGATTGAACTACAGGTGAAGCAGCGCGTGCTTTTAGTTTTTTTATTCACAGGATGAGAGCGCTGGACGTCCTCTGTCCTCCAAGCTGTCGTGGACAACAACTGTTGGTAAGATAATAAAAACGCTGTATGCTAATAAACTTTTTGTCCTTTCCTTTTCTACCTGTCTGCGTGATACTGTCTGTATTTGTTATTAATTACTGTTCTTCCTCTGTTTTCCTGTTTCTGGAGCATCAGTGTCACGATGCCAGGCAGTGCCCTGCCATGATGCCAATGTCCTGCGCCACTCAGACTCTATCAAAGGGCTCATCTGTTGACAAAAGTAAGGCTAATAGTACTGTATTTACTATATTGTATTTAGTATTACTACAACGATTACAGCTAAGAAGTATCTCAAAGTAGAGATGCTTAGCTGTAAAGTTTTATTTAAAATAAAATGTTTGAACCATGTCTTTAAACAAATAGTTAAATGTTGCCAAAATGTAAGGCTAACATTTACTATATTGTATTTAATTTTACAACTATTACAGCTAAGTATATCAGAAGACATACTTAGATGTAAAGTTTTCTTTCAAATAAAATTTGTTTGAACCATAACTTTAAACAAATAAAAAGTTGAACACTAAATATTGGCATGTCCTTTTTTGCAGTCTGTGAGGAACATTGAAGCAAAGGACGTCCGTCTCTTCATTGTTGGTGATCGTGCATACCGCTGTTGGACTGGCTCGTCAAAGGATACGCAAACTGTCCTCGTCTGACTCCTCAACAAGTCATTTAATGTTTACCTTGGCGCTGTCAGGTGGAGGTAGAGATGACCGGGTTTCTGAAGTCACAGTGGAGA
>JBBPBX010070597.1:0-11990 GCA_038048925.1 Garcialebias charrua | reverse complement strand
ATTGCTTTTTAAAATTTTTATGGTATTTCTTTGGGGTTAAAAAACAGTGTTCATTCAATTTAATACACAAAATAATTCTTAGATAATCAATTATACCCTTTTTAATTCTGCCATTTTTAACTTTCGTTTTGAACGACCGGTTTATGATGAGGAGGTCTTGTGGCACGCCCTTCAAAGATCTGCTCACATTAACTCCGCCCTCCAAAGGCAGACGAGGAAGTTACTGCACGTTTCTTTTGCCTCCTTCTGACTCTCCCTCCCTCTGACTCTCCCTCCCTCTGACTCTCCCTCCTTCTGCCTGTGGCGCAGCTGTAGGGGAGCAAAGCACACACACACACAAGCACAGCAGCACAGCGGGGGCTTTTTTATCTGCGTCCCTCCGAGGAGCACGTGCGGGCCGGCACACATACACACACACACACACTCACAGCGGGCTTTCTTTTTATCAACACTACCTGACGCTCTGATGGAATTAAATAGGAGCTCCAAGTGATCTTGGTCTGGCTGAACCTGTATGTGAGGACACACACACACGCGCACACACGGGTTTGGTTGCGTTAAGTAGTCTGTCCTGCTAATGACACATAAACCAACACACACACACACACACACAGAAACATGCGCATCTGTTCCCATCTGAAAACTATCAATTTTAAATCCATTATCTGCGCCACGAGGGTCAGAGAGTTAGCTGGCTAGACTCTGTGACATTTTTAGCCATGAAATCAGGAAAAACAACCGTCAACTCTTTTATACTGGAGTGGGTTGAGCCGCACCAGGGGTTGCTAGGTGAGGGGGCTGGACTCAGGTTCGAGGTGGGTTGTCCTCGCGCCTGTGACGTAACAGGCGCGATGATTTCAAAACGAAACCTATCTTATCACAGTTAAATAAATCTACTTAGAGTAAATAAACCACTGGGTGCATTTTTTTGGCCTTAGGACTGTTTTTTTATGGAGTAAATACCCAAAGTTGAGTAAAAAAAACATTAAAAAGTGAATTTTGAATATGTGGTCCCCTTTAAGGATTGCATTAATTGACCTAAGGTCATGTACCATTCTGTACTTTCCTGTGCCTACTTTCTCGACTGGCAAAATGGGAGTATTCCACTGTGAATTAGACGGTTCTAATACTCCTGCATTTAGCAACCCCCAAACCGTATTGCTCAGCCCCTCTGCGGCTTCTGGCTTATGTGAGTATTGATACAACCATATTGGTTCAGTGGAGAGAAGTTCAAAAGTAATGGGATCACAGTTTACTAATCCCACGTCCTCTGGACCTTGGGACCAGAGGGACTGTGGGAGCGTATCAAGCATGGCAGGGACCTCGGTGTGATCAGTCTTTTCCCTGCCATGGTCTCTTGAAATAAGTTCATGATCTAATTTTCCCAAATCCTGAGCTGAAACGTCAATAATATAGCAATCTGTTGATGGTGAAAAAGCAACTGATGGAAGCTGTGTGGGACACCAATCAAGGGCGTCCATGACTGTCTTTACCATTGGCCCTAAATCCTTAGCTTGGTGTGAAGGCGAGAGAGCAAGTGAGACATGTGGTGCTGCTTCAGATGACATCCTATACCATTCGAGTTGAGATGGTGATAGGGTGACATATGAAGCCACCCCCTGGGGTCCTACAATGATCTTATCTGTGGACAGAAGCCACTCAGTATCTTGCAAAGTAGAGGCAAAATGCTCTCTAAAACAGTCATCAGAGTCACAGTCATAAAAGAGTGTCAGATGTAAAGGATCTGGAGGTGGAACATAGGGTCGCAGAGCATCAAGCCAAGGCTTCCAAGACAGGTACGCAGAGTACAGGTAGTCCCCGACTTACGAGCGCTCTGACTTACGAGGTCCCGGACTTAAGAGCATGCATCTCATAAAAAAATAATAATAATAATATTTTTTTTTTACTTTTTATAAATGAATACATGTACAGTACTGGACAGTAACCACATAAACCACAAGCACATAAATAAAAAACAATAAAAAAATAAAAATACTGTATATACTGTATATTTTTAATAAATAGATAAATGTACAGTACTGTACAGTCACCAAGCACTTAGCCTATCCTAACACAGTTTTTAAAGATGAAGGAGTCAGTTGAATTGTCTCCCTCCTCCCTGCAGGCTCCATAGGGAGCTTGCTCCCTTTATGTGAAAGGGAGACAATTCAACTTATTCCTTCATCTTTAAAAACTGTGTTAGGATAGGCTAAGTGCTTGGTGACTGTCCAGTACTGTACATGTATTCATTTATTTAAAAAAATATTTTTTTTTTTTTTTTTTTTTTACTATGTGATCCTACTTACGAATTTTTGACATACGAGCGTCCCCTAGGGACGGAACTCGCTCATAAGTCGGGGACTACCTGTAGATGCCAAGTTGCTGTGTGGTTTCAGGGCATAGCAAGGCCTAGTAGATGTCAGTGACCTCCTCCTGCGTTGGTTTAAGCAGACATTGTTAGGCTGGGGAGGAAGAGGATTGTGAGCAAGTCCAACAAGTCCCATTGGGCAGAGTGACCTTCAGCCCAGTTGGTTCGTACAAAATGGTCGCCCCCATCTTTTTCAACAAGTCTCTACCCAGCAGGTTTACCGGTACATCCTTGGACAGAACAAAAGGATGAGTCAAAGACTGCGGTCCTGCTGTGATTAGGAGAGGTTCAGTCAAATGCAGTTTTTGTTGCACCCCAGAGAAGCCTACCACTGACACAGTGTCAGATGTGGCGTGTTCATAAAAGTCCAGGTCATTCAATGTGGAGTTTGTGGCACCTGTGTCCACCAAGAAGGACAAGTCCTTGTTCATGACTTTCATCCGTATCATAAGGTCTGCACCTCCCCCTATGGACTGGTTTCTCTGTGGGGTGTGTCATTGCTGGTAGGAAGTGTTGGACCCTGAGCCTGGGGTCCACTCTCCTTGTAGAGCCGGGTGCTGGCCAGCTGGAGCCATCTGTGTGTTGGGAGCTGAGTGGAGGTACCCTTCCCTCCGTGACTGTGCTTGTTTGTGAAAACAGTCGCGCGCCCAGTGTCCAGGTTTCTGACAGAAATAACAGACCCCTTGTGCCCTGTTTCCCTGCAGGTTACCTCGACCATAGCCTCTACCCCGAGCCCTTCCTCCTCTCCTCCACTGTCCCCTAACCGGACCCTGAGATGACGTATCATAATATGGTTGGGGTGTTGTGTGCTGCTGTGGGGTGGTAATCATACCTTCCTTCCCAGCAACCATCTGTTTGGACTCTTTCTTTGATTGCACCACATCTCTAACCTGCTTTAGTTGTAACTTCAGCAGCTGTGTTTGCATATCTTTTAGATCAGCTGAGCTTTTCACTTCCTCATCTGCAGCTTCCTGCAGATGATGAATGAGGTGACGTTCCCATTTTTCTGCGTCTGCAGTGGGAAGGTCAGGATTTGTTTTCATTGCTTTACTGACAGCTGCTGGAACACCATCAAGGATAGCTTGTCTAAAGAAATATCTCTGTCCCGCACCTTGTCCGTGGCAGTGAGTTCTATCATGCCATTCTTGCTTACACTGATCTAGATAAACTGTTGGGTTCTGTCCAGGTTTCCAATGAAACTTAGGCACCCCTGAACCCTCTGGGAGCGGGTAAGCCTCTCTAAGGGCTCCTGCAAACCTGTGTAAGTGATTTGTCATGGTTTCTGAGTCGAGAACTGCGCGATTCCAGCCTGCTGCCCGTTCCAATTCATCCATCCTGATGGAAGTTACCATCTTCCCAACAAAGCTCTCACATCCCCTACTACCAATGTGATCCCTTTAGTGAGGCTGTCTACTGCGTTCAACCACTTGCTACCCCCTTCAGTTAGCGGGGGCAATTTCTCCACCAAGGCCTGAATGTCTCCCAAAGCAAAAGGTTTGTACCTGACTTGTGTACCTGTTAGGAGCAAGGGATAGCTGCTGTTTGAAAGAGGACAATTATCAAACCCTTGCGTCTCCTCGTGCTCCATAAGACTGGATGTACTTGGGTGTGCTGTCACAGAAAGTGGTGTACTGGGTGTGGTGGTGTAAAAGGGAAGTGGTGTACTGGGTGTGGTGGTGTAGAGGGGAAGTGGTGTACTGGTGGTTTCCATCCGATTAGATGGAAGAGGAAGAGATGTTATAACATCTGAAGTGATCCGTAGAGGGCCTTCAGCCAAGGAGGGATTCCTGGGCCTTGATGTGTTGTGGGGTGTCAGATTTAACATTCTGTCAGTTAATTCAGGCCTGTTTCCCCATCCGGGGGCGTCAGGAGGAACATATTCTTGCCCTGATGTCTTACTTAAGGTGAGCGAGAGGGGCCCTGGGGCCACCGGATGGTAAAATGCCGCCTGTGACGTTGGTGGTGTTATGGAGCTGGCAGCTACCTTTTGGGACCCGAGTGTTTTTATGAAGTCTCTGAAATCTAATGCGTTCACTGATCCCACCTCATCCCTAGTAACCAGATTCTCTGATGTCATGAAATTCTCTCGCTCCAAGGTGGAAGGAGCTTCCTCTATCTTCACTACGCCCCCTTCTACATGGTATATTACGTACATGCTTTTTGCCTGTGGTGCTGATGAGGTGCTGCTATAGGGTGGAGGCTCAAGACTTCCTGTTTTCTCACTCTTCTCCATAGTCAGTAAATGTAACACCCCCTGTGCTATTAGAACCAGTTTAAACCACTCTTTGCAACTGCTGTCTGATGCAGTCAACAATTTTCTATATTTCCCTTTTTGTAAGGCATTGGCCTCCTTATTTTGCTTTTCAAACTCCTCTGTTTCTTCTTTACACTTCCTTATTCTTTCCCAAATTAAACTCACCACGTTACTTTTGCCTGTTTTGTCATTTATTTCCTCTATTTTTTCAGAGAGCTGTTTTTCCTGTTTTTTGTCCTGTACTGACATGTTTATTGCTTGTTTTATAATTTTTATTTGTTCTTCTATTGGTTTAAATGAGGCGCTCTCGCACTTCTGGCTAAAATTGCCCTCCATTTCAGTTTTTATGTCTTTGCTCATTCTCACAGTGAAACATGCATACACCACATAGCTAGTAATCTTTATTGTCACAGGAACCAGGACTCAGTGAATACATGGATGCCTCCCACACAGGAAGTGTCAAGACAGACTGAGCGTTCCTTTCGGCGAGCCAGCCCGTCCTGAATCTTTTTCCGTATATCCCTCCGGAACTTTTTTTTCTTTTATCCTTCCCACACACTCACGTTAGCCTTATGTTCAACAAGACATACAACATGTAAAACTGACCAGCTCACGCTGACCTTATGATTCACAGGACAAACAACATTTAAGACAGACCAGCTCAACAAGCACGTGAGACTCTGACGCCAGAAAACTTCAGCAATGAAAAAAAAACATTTTTTTAGAACCTTTTGAGTGTAAAATAAGATTGGTATGTGTGTTGACTCCTCACAGGGCAAGAAACCTCATTAATTTAGAACATGAAAAAGATTTAGTATTCTGTGACTAATTTTATTCTATTTTTTAACTGGTCCAGGTTTGGAACTCTATCGGATTATTTTATCAGCGAAAGTCAGCGTGTTTACTTCAAAACTCTCACCCTAGTCCCGTACTTACTTATTTAGTATCTAATTATAAGTAAGTCTAAATTGTCACTGTTTTAAGTTAAGTCACCACCCTAACAAGTTTAAAGTTAACTTGGTCTCAGAGTTACAGGGACAGCGGCGGATAAATTATTTATCTATCCTAAAACCCCACCCCCTCTGTTCCAGAAGCCCGTCGGCTTCTGGGAGGCTCGACCACTGCGTGTATTTTACCTGGGACTTGGGTATTATTATTTTACTTTACGTGTATAAATACCTACTCGTTTTATTTCCTTATCTTACTGGAGTCCAACACACTGAGTTAAATTTCCTATTAAAATTCCAATCACAGATTTCGTTTAAACAGGAATCTACTTACCTTTTTTTTTGTAGTGGTGACCGGTCACTGATCAGTGTTCTGGACTCCCCCTTCCTGTCCGCGTGCAACCATCTCGGTGTGACCTCCAAATTTGTTGGCGTTGCTTTCTTCTCGCCCCAAGTTCGTGGTTGGTTTCACTTTGGATTAAAGAAGGAGAGATACGCTGAAAATATGACAGACGCGCACTTAAAGTTCCAAAACCATTTTTAATTAATCATAAGTTTAAAAAGTCACAGAATACATTTGTTCTATTCCAAAAAGCCATTATATTTGATTAAAATAAGATGGCAGAGAGATAGAACGAGAGAGAGAGAGTAGAGAGTAAGAAAGAGATAAAAAGAGAGAGAAAACACATTGAAATGCGCATTTCAAGGGAGACAAGGCCATACAACCTGATAGTTGCTCCCTCGTGGCTTGCTTCCTGCGTTGTCTGCCAGTGGAGGAGGGAAACTCATGTTTTATACCCTTCTCTGGGTGTTGCCTCTCTCAACAAATAAGAAAAGTTCTACTTTGTTCTCTTGTAGGGTGTTTCCCCCTCTCAACCAATAAGAAGTTCTGCTTCATTCTCTTGTCCTCCCCCACTGCCAGAAAGCTTCTGTTCTGGTCTACCCAGACCTAAGGGGGTTTCAGCTTACTCTGGTTTCCACAGGATTGAGGGGGGGAAAGGCACTGACACATACTCTCTGACCAAAACTAAATATACAGCAATGCTAAGCACCCACAAATCACACACACACTAGTAGACCACCAAGTGACCAATCAGTGCAACTGGACACCAAACCACACCAAAGACACACATAGATTAGGGCTGTTCTGACACTCCCTGACTGAGCAAACATGCAGAACCAGAGAGTGGCTTTCAGTGGACTTCTCCCCAACCATATATCTGCAAAGTCATAAAACTGACAGACAGAGAGGACACAAACTGCATCATTTGAAAACCCCTTCTGGTGGAATAAAAACACGAAGAATAAAATATATTTTATTTCATAACACTAGTTAAAAGAAGCAGAACAGTAGCTAAAATCTCAACAAGATAAGAAAACAGATTTAAGAGAATAATGTTTAAGGCAATGTTCCCCAAACCACGGCCCGCGGGCCGCATCCGGCCCGCCCCCACATTTGGTCCGGCCCCCAGAATAGTAAAAAAAATAAAAAAATTATTATTATTTTTTTTTTTTTTTACAAATGAATACATGTACAGTACTGTACGGTCACCAAGTACTTAGCCTATCCTAACACAGTTTTTAAAGATGAAAAAGTAAGTTGAATTGTCTCCCTTTCACATAAAGGGAGCTAGCTGGGGTGGGAGGAGTGACGATATTCCAATGCACAGCAACGCTTTCAATAAATCAATGAAAATAGAATAAGAAACAACAGCAATAAAAGAAGGCAATGGAAATAAAAATGCTACATACTAAAATACCAAAAGTAATAAAAGTTACACACTGAAAGCTTTTTTGAACAAGTGGGTCTTCAGTCTGGTTTTGAACAGAGTCAGATCAGAGGTGGCACGCAATTAGTTTATTCTAATTCAAAGTCTATTTGCCTCATCTGTAATTCGAGCATCACCTGGCGTGGATGGAGAGTTCTGGAGTCTGCTCTCAGAAGAAAAGTATCCTTACATCCGAAGATGTGCTTTGAACTTAACAGCACTTTTTGGATCTACCTACCTGTGTGAGTCTGCTTTTTCACACATGAAAATCATCAAGTCCAAAAACAGATCCACAATGACTGATGATCATCTGGAGACCTGCCTGCGCCTCCCAACCACCTCATACTGCCCCGCGCCTCCTCCTCTCAGTGTCAGAAGTGCCACTAAGGTAGAGACACATTTATTTTATACAGCTTGCACCAGATGACACCATCCTGCTGCACAGAGCAGCTGCCTAGTTTTGATATTTAGGTTTTATTGAGGTTTGAAATAGTTGTTGGAGATTTGTAAATCTGCACCTTTGTAAGTCACTTTTTGTAAATAGTTAGTGTAAATGAGGGAGTTTTATATTGTTCAGTTCATTGTTTATTCGTTTCTTTAAAAAATATGGTGTGCTTTTCAAATATTGCGTCCTTTTACTTTGATAAAATACTTTAATTAAATAAAACTAGCAACACATTACGTTCTGTTTTATTTACTTTAAAGAAGTGAGGAGTAGGGAGATGAAAAATTTTGTTTTTTGATACTGAGACTGGACGAGTAGCTCTCGGCAAACTGCCGACTTCAAAAGTAACTCTTGGTTCAAAAAAGGTTGGGCACCCCTGATTTAGGCACTCCTGCAATCGTCACACTTTTTCCTGTTAAAAACTGACTCCGGCCCCCCACCAGAGAAGGGAAAAGTTATGTGGCCCTCACAGGAAAAAGTTTGGGGACCACTGGTTTAAGGGAACAAAGGGGAAATATTTGCTAATAAAGTTTCATATTTTGAAAGATATGAAACTAGCAACAAAAAAGTAAGCTGAAATTAGCATAAAATATGTAAAAAGAACAATAAAGTGGTCATAGTGTTATGATTTCAAAGGTTTACCCAGTTGTTAATGAGACCCAGAACGACACAAGACGAAGAGGTGCAAAAGTAACAGTGTTTATTATTTACAGTGCTAGTCTATATACATATGTACAGGGATCTTCTGGATTTCCTGGAAGATGAAACAAACTGTCAGAAAGGCTTGACCAGAAGGCTCTTTCAAGATGATTGATCTTGTTTTGTTTGTTATTTTCCTTACAGGTGAAGTAGTAGGATGAACGTCGCAGAGAAATCCTTAGTTCCTTGAGATGAATCCCAGAGGGCGAAATGAGGCAGGCAAGTGGTTGGAGGGCAAGACACAATGAGCAGAGAACTGGACCCAGGACCAAGATGGAAACGAGGACTGGAAACACAACAAAAAACAAGTTAAGCGTCTCTCAAAATATTCACAAACTGGCTAGAAGCATAAATACCATGAGTAGGCATCAATGCTCCAGCGAAGAGTAGGACTTGACTGCAGCCTTAAGTATAGGTAGAGCTGTCTGTTCACTGCCGCATGTTTCACTGATGTTTACAACTCTCAAATGATCATTCAGCCCCCAGTGTTTCTCTTCTCCACTGAGGAACTGACATCCCAGTTCAACTCTGTTTGTTTAAAGGCTCTGGATCATGTTGCTCCAGTTAAATCTAGAAAACTAAAACTCAGAGCAGAACCTTGGCTGAACGACATGACCAAAGCTGTTAGGCAGCAGTGCAGGAGGCCGTAGCGTAAATGGAGAAAAGACAGGCTGCAGGTCTCTTTCAAATATTAAAAGAGAGTTGGCGTCGTTATCAGAAAGCAGTAAAAACTGCTAAATCCCAATACTTTTCAGATATCATTGCCTCAAAGTCTCACAATCCACGAGTTCTATTCTCCACCCTAAACTCTGTTCCCCACTACACTGAACCATTACCCCTGGAAGCCTCGACTGAGCTGTGCGAGAGCTTCCTACATTTCTTTTTAGAAAAAATTGCGACCACCCGGGCTCTCATTTCTCCACCGACTCATGATCCATCCGTCTCACCTCAATCTGTTGCTGTATTTGACCACTTCGAACCAGTCTCTCTGTCCTCTCTAGAGTAGGTCATGTGCAACCTGAAACTATCTGGTTCCCCCTTTGATGTGGTCCTCCCCTCGGCTACTGAAAGAGGTTTTTCCCAATCTAGGTCCTTCCATTCTTTCTATTGTAAATAGCAGTTTATCCACTGGTGTGGTGCCAAAATCCTTTAAACATGCTGCCGTTCAACCTCTTCTGAAAAAAACAAACCTTGACCCCTCAGTAGTATCTAACTTCAGGCTTGTCTCCAGACTCCCATTTGTATATAAACTTCTTGAGAAAATTGTTGAGTCCCAGTTGAAGTGCTTCCTGGAGTATCACGCTATCCCCAAGTTATTCCAATATGGCTTCAAATCTCTCCACAGCACTGAAACTGCCCTACTGAAGGTTTTTAATGACATCTTCCTATCCACAGACACTGGTGATTCTGTGTTGCTTGTCCTATTGGATCTTACATCCGCTTTCGACACTATCAACCATGAGATCCTGATTGCTAGGTTGGAGCAGTGGGTGGGAATCACAGGGTCAGCCCTCAATTGGTTCAGATCCTACCTCGCTGACAGATCCTTTTGTGTGTCCATCAACGATTTTAGTTCTGCAGTGGCGGCACTTAAATGGGGGGTTCCGCAGGGGTCCATCCTGGGTCCTCTCCAATAGGCTCTGTGCACAAGTGTCGTAAATCACTTGCGCATTGACAGGAAGCCGGCTTCCCAGCTTCCGGTCTGAGCCCCGTTCTTTGTTTACAAGAGCTGCCCAAGACACAAGTATCAGCTATGTTCATCGTATCGTTGATGTCTGGTCCCCTGCTCCGACAAGCAAACGTAATAAGGGATTTAAATTGTATATCTCAAGTTTCCTGCACAACTATGAGGGTAAGTAACGTTAGTTTGATCGCGTTGTGTTGTTGCTACCTGTTAGCGGCTAACGTTAGCCTATTAGCAACGCAATCTTTTTTTTGTGTACTCACGTTATAGAAACAGCTTTTCCACACTTAAACAAAACGGCTCATATTTTGTGATCCTTCTACAAACATGCTGCTCTTCTCAGTTTCATGCAAAAATCAGGAGACAGCTGTGAAGCTGTTGTCAGGACTCTGTCAGGTCCATGAATAAAGCTGAAAAACCTCACCGTAGGGTGAAGCTAGGATTGTTCAGATGACAGTTTTAAAATTGCTGGTTCAGTAACCCCACGTTCCTGTTGTTAATGGGGATTTAGCTAAGATGGTAATTAAATGTCAGTGTGAGTCAATCTAGTACATTCAGCTACATGTTTACATTCTTGGTCTAATTATTTTGACCTCGTGTGTTTTTATGCAGCTCTCAGAAACTAAAGTCTTCACTCCCTCATGTGCACCTGCTGCTGAGAACCATATCACACCTGGGCAAAGGTAATGTTTTCTCCATAGAGACTTGATTTTACTTCAATTTTTATTGATTTTACCTGTTTAACTTGTCATTTTATTGTATATTAAATTGAGTTTTTAGTTCACTGTGTGTTAGTGTACTGACATGTAAATACTGTACACACTAATCTAGGTTCTGCAGGCTCTGTGCTGCACAAGCTATCTCGCCTCTTTGCTGCAGAAGCCTGGTGTTGGAGGAGAACCACCTTCCTCCGCTTCCACACAGAGTCTGGTCTTCACCAACTCCCACCATAACCAGCAGCCGCCCCCGAGCTGCAGCACAAGATTTTGATGGCCGCTACAGTGACACACAAGTTATCCTGGACTGTACAGAACTACGGTGTCAAACACCTTCATCCCTGCTCCTCCAGAGTAAAAAGTCTTCTCTTTGGTCAGGAAATGGAGATATGAAGTTTGACAGAAAAGCTGATGGCACAGTCTTGAAGAAAAACAAAATGCTGTCATTTACTTATATTGACATTGTCTTACATTTGTAAGTAGATATTCTTGATGGAAACATGTTGTACTGTTTTCTTTGGAGGTAAATAAAAATAAATGTCACATTTTTGTAAGTGCAGTACCTAAACATTTTATTGACCACTGTATTTTGGTATGTGGATATCTTTTAAATTAATTTTGTTATTGTACCTATGTAAAATAAAAAAGTTTTTTGAGAGGTCCAACTTTGAAAAACCTTGTTTATTTGATAGTGTCAAAAACAGGGTAAAGTTAAACAAACATATTAATCAAATGCCTTAAATGAAAATTACAGATATATTATCCATTCAATTGGATTTTTTTTTAAATTATTGTTAGTCTTGTTTTATAGCCACAGTAACAACAACACAATATCCTCTGTATTTCAATATTTGAACACTTTAATTGTGAAATAGAAGGTCAAGATTTTGCAGGTAAGAAATCATATGCTAAAAACCTTTAAAATAAAGCTTTTGATTTATGGAATCTGCTACGAAGTAGGTAAACAGATTAATGAGGGCTGAAAATTTTACAAAAAAAATCTTGTAATTGCTTTGACTGATAAGGTATTTAGCAGCAGCCAGAACCAGGCCAGCCTGTGCTGATGTGTTGGGGCGCAGACGACGCTGAAGAAGGGCTGCTTGTTGAG
>JBBPBX010070596.1:3610-18549 GCA_038048925.1 Garcialebias charrua | reverse complement strand
GTTGAGGTGGCTCGGGCATCTGGTTAGGATGCCTCCTGGACGCCTCCCTGGTGAGGTGTTCCGGGCACGTCCCACCGGGAGGAGACCCAGAGGAAGACCCAGGACGCGCTGGAGGGACTATGTTTCTCGGCTGGCCTGGGAACGCCTTGGGATTCCCCCGGAGGAACTGCTCCAAGTGGCTGGGGAGAGGGAGGTCTGGGCCTCCCTACTTAGGCTGCTACCCCCGCAACCCGACCCCGGATAAGCGGAAGAAGATGGATGGATGGATGGATATATAAACAACTATATAAGAATCTAAGGTATACACATTAATGTAAAATAATATGATATATTAAACAGCAGCCCCAAAGTCAAAGTCAAAGTCAACTTTATTGTCAGAACTGCAATATGTATGTTATGATCCAGCGTGGTGTGGGAGGGAGTGAGTCCAATGGTGCAGACGGACACTCAGAGACACGAGGTAAAAAGTCAAAAATACTTTAATAACAAAAACTCAAAAGCTCAACTGTGGCTTAATACAAAAACTTCAACACGAGGAGTTGTACTCACAAAAACCAAGGAGCTGCAAAGAACACGACACACCAGGTAGGAAGATGAATGGCCCGACAAAGACATGTACACAAATGCAATTTTATATATACAACCTAATTACCTAAATCATAAACACCTAAGAACACACAACCTGAAACAGACAACATGCAAGACAAGGTGATGGGCGGAAGGAGACGACCACCAGAGGGAGCCACATCCTTACAGTACCTCCCCCTCAAAGACGCCCCCAGGCGTCCCCAAGGAACACCCCCAACAACCAGGGCGGGCACGAAGGAGAACACAGGGACAGGGGAACAGGACAAGGGACAAAAAGCAAAACACAAAGCCAAACTTGCAAAAACCTAAACCAGACCTAAACACAGACTAAACCCAGGAAACTAACAAGCGCCAAAACGTCAAACGTAGAAACGTCGGACGGAGTGACGTCATCGGACGTAGCGACGTCATCGACGCAGCGACGTCATCGACGTGGAGACCCTCCATCGATGCGGAGGCGTCGGAAGAGCGAGGACCCTCTGCAGCAGTGATGTCACCGGCGCGAGGACCCTCCGAAGACAGTAGAGGCGTCACCTGGCGCGGGAAACCCCTGCAGACGTCGAGGCTTCAGCGGCGTGAGGACCCTCCGAAGCGAGTAGAGGCGTTGTCAGCGCGTGAACCCCCTGTAGACGCCGAGGCATCAGCGGCGCGAGCACCCACGAAGCAGAGGCGTCACCAGCGCGGAGACCCTCCGAAGAACAGTAGAGGCGTCATCAGCAGCGCAAGGACCTCCTGAAGGCGTAGAGGCGACAGCGGCACAAGACCTCTGCAGACGGCGAAACCTCAGCGGCGCGCTCCGGGACCAGACGGCGAGGAAAAAACAGAACGGGCAGGTGAGAAAAATAAAGTCTGAACTGGGTGTGATCCATGTACTGATGAGAACAGAGACTGCAGGAGATTGAAAAACTACGGAGACTGCAGCAGGCATGAGAGCGGCCGTAGGAACTGCAGCTGCAGGGACCACGTCTGTGACGGCTGCTCCCTTCGAGCGGAAACCGTCACCTTCTGCCTCTGGAAGTTCCGCCCGCTGGACTCACTGTTTATGGTCGGGCCATTACTGTTATGATCCAGCGTGGTGTGGGAGGGGGTGAGTCCAATGGTGCAGACGGACACTCAGAGACACGAGGTAAAAAGTCAAAAATACTTTAATAACAAAAACTCAAAAGCTCAACTGTGGCTTAATACAAAAACTTCAACACGAGGAGTTGTACTCACAAAAACCAAGGAGCTGCAAAGAACACGACACACCAGGTAGGAAGATGAATGGCCCGACAAAGACATGCACACAAATGCAAACTTATATACACAGCCTAATTACCTAAATCATAAACACCTGAGAACACACAACCTGAGACAGACAACATGCAAGACAAGGTGATGGGCGGAAGGAGACGACCACCAGAGGGAGCCACATCCTTACAGTACCTCCCCCTCAAAGACGCCCCCAGGCGTCCCCAAGGAACACCCCCAACAACCAGGGCGGGCACGAAGGAGAACACAGGGACAGGGGAACAGGACAAGGGACAAAAAGCAAAACACAAAGCCAAACTTGCAAAAACCTAAACCAGACCTAAACACAGACTAAACCCAGGAAACTAACAAGCGCCAAAACGTCAAACGTAGAAACGTCGGACGGAGTGACGTCATCGGACGTAGCGACGTCATCGACGCAGCGACGTCATCGACGTGGAGACCCTCCATCGATGCGGAGGCGTCGGAAGAGCGAGGACCCTCTGCAGCAGTGATGTCACCGGCGCGAGGACCCTCCGAAGACAGTAGAGGCGTCACCTGGCGCGGGAAACTCCTGCAGACGTCGAGGCTTCAGCGGCGTGAGGACCCTCCGAAGCGAGTAGAGGCGTTGTCAGCGCGTGAACCCCCTGTAGACGCCGAGGCATCAGCAGCGCGAGCACCCACGAAGCAGAGGCGTCACCAGGGCGGAGACCCTCTGAAGAACAGTAGAGGCGTCATCAGCAACGCAGGGACCCCCTGAAGGCGTAGAGGCGACAGCGGCGTAGGACCTCTGCAGACGGCGAAACCTCAGCGGCGCGCTCCGAGACCAGACGGCGAGGAAAAAACAGAACGGGCAGGTGAGAAAAATAAAGTCTGAACTGGGTGTGATCCATGTACTGATGAGAACAGAGACTGCAAGAGATTGAAAAACTACGGAGACTGCAACAGGCATGAGAGCGGCCATAGGAACTGCAGTTGCAGGGACCACGTCTGTGACGGCTGCTCCCTTCGAGCGGAAACCGTCACCTTCTGCCTCTGGAAGTTCCGCCCGCTGGACTCACTGTTTATGGTCGGGCCATTACTGTTATGATCCAGCGTGGTGTGGGAGGGGGTGAGTCCAATGGTGCAGATGGTCACTCAGAGACATGAGGTAAAAAGTCAAAAATACTTTAATAAAAAAAACTCAAAAGCTCAACTGTGGCTTAATACAAAAACTTCAACACGAGGAGTTGTACTCACAAAAACCAAGGAGCTGCAAAGAACACGACACACCAGGTAGGAAGATGACTGGCCCGACAAAGACATGCACACAAATGCAAACTTATATACACAGCCTAATTACCTAAATCATAAACACCTGAGAACACACAACCTGAAACAGACAACATGCAAGACAAGGTGATGGGCGGAAGGAGACGACCACCAGAGGGAGCCACATCCTTACAATGTACAGGACATACACAGGATTGAAATTGCGTTTCTCTCAGTCCCTCGGTGCAACAGTAACCATTTAAACACTAAAACACTGAAACATTTAATAAACAAACATAAAATAGTAAAAGTGTAACACTGTCCTGAGTTTTTGCATAGTAGTATAAAAGTATGAAAATTTACACCAACACTAAAACACTAAACATTTAATGAACATAAGCATAAAATGAAATAATAAAAGTGTAATACTGTCCTGAGTTTTTGCATAGTAGTATAAAAAGTATAAAAAGTATATCTATAAAATAAACTGAAGGTTCTAGCATTGACATTTGCAAAGAGTGGCAGCAGCATATGAGTTAATGTACACAGTATATGTATGAGGTAGTTGATGTTGGTATAGAGGCAAAGTGGCATATGTAGTAAGGCACATTGGGCATCCTTATGTAAGAGATAACCACTTAACGTGTCATCAATATGTTCGGGATATAATACTTGTCAGTTTGCTGACCAGTACAATATTCCAGAAGAAATTGTAGCAGATTTGATCTGACCCAAATTCATTTGCGAGTTCTCCCTTTTTCCGGATTAAATTGCTTAACTGTGACTAGACAAAATGTAACTTCACGAGAGGCGTCAACTTATGTTGATCCACCAGAAGATGGACCTTTTATTGAAACAATTATAAAAGTACATTACACATTTGTATCGAGATTAGCTCTGATTTAATAACTACTGTAGACAAGAATTCGAATTGAAAACAAACAGACAAGTTATGTTTAACTTTCTGTTGGCACATTTATTTAAAAGTTTAATGGTTTAAGAAAATAAGAATAAGGAGGAAGGATTAGAATGAAAGCTAAGTTTAACAGAAGTTAATTATTTTGAAATGCGACAGGGTGACACTTTTCCCAAACAAGTCCGGCTGGACTCCTCGCACATTCAGCATACAATCTACGACTCTTTACCTGGTGACGACACGTCTCTTGGAGATAAGAGCTGAGAAGTTGTGGACACTTAACGGATGGTGTTGTCCAGTAGACGTCCAGTTGAAACATCTCACGCGTGTATGGCTGATTCAACGATACGAGCAAGAGCGCCTTTCCCGGCAGGAACAAGGCCAACGTCCTGGCTGGTTTCAAAATAAAACTTTCAGAAAACAAATTCTTTCAGAAAAGGAATGAGTGAGTTACAGCTGATGCTCTGCTGTAACTCTGGCTGAGAAACGCAGGTCTAATTGACAAATGACCACAACGTTTCACCAGTTTCCAGAGAAAAACAAGTTGTTCAGTTTGTTCTCTCTTTCACACTAACGAGTCTACAGGAAGTGTCCCTTTAAGAAGGGGGTGTGACTTAGTCAAATACTTCCTGCTCATTGGTTGTCTACCACTAGAGAGGGAGTGACTTTGCAAGTCAGTGAGTCTGAGTGACAGATAGGGGCAGACAGGAAATAAAGAGAAACGTGCGTCAGAAGATGCAGGTGTGAACAAACCATGAATTCTGTTTTGAGAACAGATTAATTGTTTTTAGAAAGGACGGGAGACAGGAGACAAGTTATGTCTACAACTTTCCCTTCGTTCCAAAACACTTCAAACAAACACGAACGATTGTTCATCAACTTTAGACAGTTATTCTGCATAGAGCATACAGTTTAAAACAAAGTCTAGAAGATCATTCTGACATGTTCTCTTAACTTTGGCATATTTAAAATATACCAGTTTAGTAAATCATACACATACTAAGAATATACTGTTGATTAATTCTGAATTAACACAAATTAAAGAGAATCTTCTGATCTGTGTCTCTTAATTCAAGATAATTGTAACAAAATAGTGTCCACTTGTCTCCTTCAGAGCTCAAGAAAAGTGTAACACTCAGAGTTTCAGAGAGATGTGAAGAGGTTTAAATCCAGTAACGGACATGAGAGTGCTGTGTCACTACACTTAAATAAGGTTGGTCAGAGAATACTGTATATGTATCAGCAGTAATGTAGATATAAAAGTAGTGTAAATGTAAACAGTAGTAATAAATGTAAACAGTAGTAATAAATGTAAACAGTATTAATAAATGTAAACAGTGAATGTAAACAGTAGTATGACTATAGGCAGTGATGTAATACAAACATTAGTGCAAATATGAGAAGTAGTGCAAACTGAATGAGCACATGACCGAGAGTTTAGTGAATAACCCGTTTGATGACACAGAGTCCAGTGTTAAAATCTTTGAGTTGTGTGGTGATGTGTCTGTAGTGAGCAGATGGGTATGAATAAATACAGCAGTATAAAGGCAAGAGATCAGAAGCATGGGTAATCCATAGCACAGATAAGTCACATGTCACAAATTAAAGTGGCATTATAGTGATTGTTTTTCTTCTTACAGAGCTTATCCTGGTTAGACATCTACGAGTCTAACAGCTTCAGTGTATCCGTTCCTCAGTCTAGTGGCTCTACACTTAATGCTACTCAACCTCCTGCTTGAGGGGAGCAGGGCAAAATGTGTGTGTGCTGGGTGAGTGGGGTCTTTCATGATGCAATTGGCCCTCTTCTTGCATCTGGATGTGTAGATGTCTGTGATGGTGGGGAGACTGACTCAGACAGTCTTCTGTGCAGCCCTTCACCACTCTCTGTAAAGCTTTACTTTCTGCAGTTGTGCAGAAAATAATGTGCCTCATGTTGATGCTGGAGCACAGGGTGCTCTCTACTGCACACCTGTATAAGGAGGTAAGGACTGAGCTTCCCAGTCCAGCTCGCCTCAGCCTGAGGAAGAAGAATTGCATGTGCTTTCTTGATCAGGCTGGTAGTGTTGTTGCCTCAGCTGAGGTTATCATTCAAGTGTACACCCAGGAAGATGGCGCCCCGGTTCATCTGTCCTTTTCCCGTTATTAAAATCATAAACCCCTCTGCTGTACGTCTTCAATTCCCAAGCTCAATGAAGATCCATCCTACCTTTCACGTCTCCCAGGTTAAACTAGTATCAATGAGTCCCTTGTGTCCGACAGCCAACCTCCCTCCACCCACCCGGTTAATTGACAACCACCCTGCCTTCAGCGTCAGGACCATCCTGGACGTGCGACGCCGAGGGCGTGGGGTCCAAAATCTAGTTGACTGGGAGGGTTATGGACCTGAAGACAGGTCGTGGATCCCTCGGTCTATCCTATAGACCCAAGCCTCATCATGGCTTTTTTCGGGGCTCACCCCGAGAAGCACCTCAGGTCGCCTGGGGGCGATTCTTGAGGTGTGTGTTTGTGTGTGNGGGTACTGTAAGAATTCCACTACCTGCAGCTCCTCCTCCAAGTTGGCCGCTGATTGCCACCAGCTGTCGGTCATCCATCTTACGAGGTCCCTCTAATATTTAAGGCAGCAGTCCAGTGTGACTCATCGCTGGAGCATTGTATCCATTTTGGTACTTATGCTTGGGGCCAGTAAATCGTTGTGAAAAACAAGAGTTACTTACCTTTGTTCTTGTGCCTGCAGTAATCCTGCCTCCTTGACTCCTCTTTGGTCCTGGTACCCCCGTGACTCTGGTTCCGGTCTTCTGTGCCTCGCCTTCCAGCCACACGCCTGTCCAACCCACTTTGCCTGTCCTGCGTGGTCTCTCATCTCTGGTGTTTTCTGGTGGATCACATCTGCGTTTAACACCTGCGCCTCCACCTGTAAGGGAATACAAGCAAACATTCAAACTGTGTTCTACCCTACAAGTGGACCTTCACTGACACAACTCTCTTCCCCAGGATCTCCAAGAGATGACTGCCTCTAAATAGCTCACTGTATATAATAAACACTGTTACCTTTTCCAACTGCATCTTGTCCTTTCTGGTCTCGTATATCTCTGGGTTCCCCGTGTTGACACTTCAGGGGTCGCCACAGCGAGTCATCCTCCTCCATCTCACTCTGTCCTCTGCATCCTCTGTCCTCACTCCAACTACCTTCATGTCTTCTCTAACTGCATGCATAAATCTCCTCTTTGGCCTTCCTCTTTGTCTTTTTCCTGACAGCTGAATTTCTAACATCCTTCTACCAATATACTCACTGTCCCTCGGGACATGTCCAAAATATCTCTGTCTGGCCTCCCTAACTTTCTTTATCTCCCAGTTGTTCAACATGTGATGTACCTCTGATTATCTCATTCCTGATCTTATCCATCCTTGTCACTCCTAAGGAAAGCCTCAACATCTTCATTCCAGCCACTTCCAGTTCTTTCTCCTGTCTTTTTCCAGGTCTCTCACTAAAACACAATGAATGACTAATAAATTACAATTCTTGTGGAAAAAAAATCTCAAGGATTAATAGGTAGATTTATTTTTTGCCACTTAAAACACATATAATGTTTTAGGTTAAATTATCTGATTGGATTTTAGACAATTTTTAGTTTAGTTTAACCATTTGTTAATCCATGCATTGTATCTTTTCATTTTTAAAATACTTTTTCTTTTCACTTTTAGTCTTGTATTTTTATTTATTTATTTATTTATTTATTTATTTATTTATTTATTTATTTATTTATTTATTTATTTATTTATTTATTTATTTTTGTATTTCTTTATTTATTTTATTCTAGTCTGGTTTCAGCTCCAGACAGAGCCTTATAGTTTAATAAGAAGAAGGAATTAATATTTAAAGCTAGAAATAAATTCATAGACTAATAGGGGAAGAAAAATAATCAAATTAACATGTCAAGGAAGAATTTAAGTTTGCAGCACATACTATTAGTGGCTTCTAGCAGCCATCTGTTAGTTGTTATGCATTTTAAGTCATTACTGAAGGGCTGTTCAACAAAACTGCTCAAGGGCCACAGTTACTGAAAGCCAGCAGCTCAGGGGCCGGACAACCAGCAATTAAAGTAATTTTGTAAATAAACCAAGTATTACAACGATCTGTTACCCTTATAATAATTTGCTGCATTGAATCATAAATGCAATAAACAGACCCCAAAAGTGTAATTCAAAGAAATTACATTTCAAGATTTATTTCCTTGCATTAAAACTAGTGATATTCTAATTTGAAACAATATTAAAAACAAAAATGACACTATAAAGTCAAAGTCAAAAGTCAAAGTCAACTTTATTGTCAGAACTGCAATATGTATAGGACATACACAGGACCGAAATGTGCCTCTATTTATGCCTATCTATGCCTCCTATTTAACAGATATTATTCAGCCATCTCTGACTTGCCAAATCTTTACACTTTTCAAAGTAAAAATAAATGTTGACTGTTTTTGATGTTCCCTGAATGACCATCATGTTGCTGCTCCAGGTTGGTCCATTAAGAACCAGTTTTCATTTACAATGAAATGGCTGCACAGACCAGTTCTTCCTCAGAAGGTTCATAAATCTCAGGTGAAGCGTCTACGTCCCACTCAGGTGTGAGCTTTGAGCAGAACCAAAAGAGGCAGGAGCAGATATCAGATGGGCTTAAAGCGAGCGTGAATGTCTTCTTCTTGTCATTTACTATAATGCATTAACTCATTTAATCCATCCTACTTTGTATTTGTGGTTAACCACTTTATAAACTAACTACAAAACTGCTGTGCATCATCATCAATATTCATCCAGTAATAGCCTAAATCTGTTTGTTGTTTTATATTCCAGCTCGCAAGCGATCACACACTGATATGATCAGTTTATCAGAACTCCCTGCATAGCGGGAGAAAGAGCATGCAGCCTTTCGACTCTTGTCTTTGCTAATTAAATTCTTATATTTAAATGTTTTTTAAAACCAGAACACAGATATTTGTAGGCCACAGATTAAAGCAAAGATGTGTGTCTCTGTTTAACTTTATTTTCCCTCAAACTCACAAAGTTCTTTCTGTGAGAGAGTCTCAGAGAGACTGTATGAGCTGCAAAGCATGCTGGGTAACCTTGTGGAAATTATACAGTACCGGTATGTACAATGGTTCTGATTGTTTACAATGAATCTGAGTGTAGAAATGGGTTGTTCTTCTTAACATCCTGTCCAGGTTTGCTTTGGCATTTATGTTACGAGTAATGAATAGTGTTCTGAAGAAACATAAAGTAAAAATGGGTATTTCACAATATTTTGTGAAGGACAACGATGAAATTCATGATGAGAATTAAATTGTAAATGGATTTAATCAATATTTTGTGAATGTTGGATCAAGCCTTGCAGCTAAAATACCAAAAGTAGATAATAATGTGAGCCATTCAATTATAGGTTGTGCAAACAGTATTTTTCTAAATGGAACTGACAAAGAAGAAATAATGAATGTAGTAAAAAATCTTCCAGACAAGAGATCAAAAGACTGGGTGGACATGGATATGATGTTTGTAAAGGACATAATGAGTCATGTTATTGAGCCGTTTACATATATATGTAATTTATCATTTCCAACAGGAATATTCCCAGATAATAGAAAGGTAGCTAAGGTAGTTCCTCTTTTTAAAAATGGTGATAAATGTATGTTCAACAATTTTATAGCCCAATATCCTTGTTACCACAGTTCTCAACATTTCTAGAAAAACTATTTGTGAACAGACTAGATCAACTTATAGATAAACAAAATATTCTAAGTAACAGTCAGTATAAGTTTAGAGCAAAAAACTCTACATCAATGGCTTTCATGGAATTAATGGAACAAATAACTACCGTACTGCTGTCAATCAAAAACAATATTATGTCAGTATTTTTGTTAATTAAAAAAAGCATTTGATACTATTGACCACACTATTCTCCTTGAAAATTTGAACAAATATGGTATTAGACGACCAGCATTACAGTGGGTATCTAGCTACTGTATTTGAAAGATGGGAAACAGTTTGTACAGATAAATGGTGTAAGATCTGACCTCTGTAATATCACATGTTGAGTTCTTCAAGGCTCTGTACTTGGACCAAAGCTGTTTATTTTATATGTGAATGACTTGGTAAATGTGTCAGGACTCCTTCCATGTGTACTTTTTGCAGATGATACCACCATTTTTTGTTTGGGTAAAGATATAGAACAAACGTTGGAGTTGATAAAGACAGAATTTGTCAAAATACAAACTTGGTTTAAACTCAATAAATTATCATTAAATCTAGATAAAACTAATTACATGATATTTAGTAATAAAAAAAAACTGTTGATGTTCCATTTAAAATTGAGGGTGTTGAGATTTGTAGAGTGAGTGAAGTTTTTTGGTGTTATTATTGATGACAAACTGACATGGAAACAACACATAAATTCAGTAAGAATAAAAACTGAAGGTTATGCACCATAACCCATGTTCCCTGAAGTAAGGGAACAAGGTGCAACAAAATGACTATGGGAATTGCGCCACCGCGCGGTTCACCTGAAGCAATACAATCACGCCTTTTAAGGCAAGTAAGCGTCAGCGCCAGCAAGGAGGCTCCACCCTCCTTGCATAAAAGATGGTGACTCGCAACATACGTCCTCTACATGCATTTCACCGAGCTTGGGCATTGGAAGGGCAAACATGTGTTGCACCATGTTCCCTTCCTTCAGGGAACATGGGTTATGGTGCATAATCTTCAGTTCCCTTTCAGTCAGTCCACTGTGGTGCAACAAAATGACTATGGGAACATACAATCACGCCCTGAAAAAGAATGCTTATGAGAACTTTTGCCTTAACTACAGGCTCTAGCCATTCAATTCTCTGTTGTAGAGAGAACAGCTTGAGATACATCACGTGCTGTGATGTCTAGGCTGTAGTCTTTTACAAACGTGTTTGGAGATGACCAGTTTGTGGCTGAGCAGATATCAGCTACTGAAACGCCTCTAAACAAGGCCTAGGAAGTGGCTAACCTCGAGTTGAGTGAGCATGTACCCCACTGGGCACCTGCTGACCTTTGCTGCTGTATGCCCTGGAAATGGCCTCTGTCACCCAGTGGGAGAGGCGCTGCTTGGACAGGGCCCTGCCAGCGGCAGGTTTAGCAAAGCCTATGAACAACTGATTTGTTTTTTGCCAACTGCTAGTTCTCCCCATATAAACACTTAGGGCCCTAACAGGGAAGAGGGCGTTCAGACGCCTCTGTTCTGAGGTCAAAACAGGGGGAGGAGGAAAAGCTGACAATTCAAAGCCCAGACTTTTGAAATCTAAAGTTGGGACCTTTGGCACATATGCAAAGTTTGGACGTAGGGTGACCTTTGACCCATCTGGGGTAAATTGTATGCACATTGGATGCACAGATAATGCGTGGAGATCACCCACACGCTTTGCTAAGCACAGAGCTAAGAGCAGTGCAGTCTTATAAGATAAGAAATCTATCTTAATGCTCTGAAGGGGCTCAAATGGTGGTTCACAGAGTGCGTCCAACACTAGAGGCAGGTCCCACTGAGGGGTCAGAATCCTGCTCGGGGGCCTCTTCCTCAGCACGCCCTTCATGAAATGTATCATGAGAGGGTGGGCACCAGGTGATTTACCTTCCCAACCCTCGTGGCATGCCGAGATGGCAGACAGGAAGACTTTTATTGTGGAAAAGGAGCGGCCCTTCTCCAGCAGGTCCTGCAGAAAAGTGAGAAGCTGAGCTAAGTTACAGGAATATGGAGTGATATTCTAGACACCAGATCTAAAAAAATATGCCACTTGCATGCGTAGAGAGTCTGAGTAGATCCTGTCCTTGCCCTCTGTATTGTGTTTATCACATTACTGGGCAAACCGGAAGCCATTAGCCAGTCCCTCTCAGCGGCCAGACCCAAAGCTGCCAAAGGTCTGGGCATGGATGTAAAATCTGCCCGTAAGCCTGGGTCAGCAGGTCCCTGTGGGGGAGCAATGGTGTTCCTGCTAGGAGTGAAATCACTTCTGCAAACCAGGCTTTCTTTGGCCATTTGGGCGCTACTAGTATCAGAGAGAGGTCCCCTCTGCGTACGCGCTCCAGCGTTGCATGGATCAAAGGGAAAGGGGGAAACGCGTAATAATGCCTCCCCGCCGGCCACTCGTATGCTAGCGTATCCATTACCAATGGTGCGTTCATGTCCAGTATGGAATGAAACAGGGCATAATGGGCATTGCTGCTGCAAGCGTAAAGATCTACGTCTGCTTTCCCATACCGTGCCCAGATCTGGTCTACGATACGTGGGTGCAGGCGCCATTCTGAGGGGAGGGGGGCTCCTCTTGAGAGGGCGTCTACCCCATAATTTAGCTCCCCTGGTACGTGGGTTGCTCTCAGTGACAGGACCCGTGAGCTGCACCACGTGAGCAGTCTTTGGGTTAGCACCAGGAGGGATGGGGACCGAGTCCCCCCTCCCTGTTGATGTAGGCCATAGTACACCTGTTGTCTGATCTTATCAGGACGTGTTGGTGTTTGATCAGGCTTTTCCTATAAAAGTGTTTCAGTGAGAGGAACACTGCTGAGAGTTCCAGGTAATTCATGTAGAGCCAGGCTTCCTGTTGGTTCCAGACATCTTGCACGTGCTGGCCTCTGCAAAGCCCCCCACCCCATCATTGATGCGTCTGTTGTCACCAGGACCCGAGACAATACTCTACCCAGTGGGATGACTCTGCTCAACACTGTAGGGTTCCTCCACGGCCTCAGGGCCTCCATGCACTCTGAGCCGATTTTTATCCCCCTCTTCTGCTACGGGGGGGCGGGGCAGAATATAGCTGTTTGTGCAACCACATCTGAACAGGGCGCATATGTAATAGAGCCAAAGGAATGCAAACAATTACTGCTGCCATGAGGCCCAGTAAACTCTGGCAAAGCCTGAGAGATACAGTCTTGTCTAGCTGGAAAAGTGCTAGGCAGAGCTGAAGGTCTGAAACCCGTTTCTCCGAGAGCCTCACTTTGCATAGAATAGAGTTAATCTCCAATCCCAGAAACACAGTAATCTTTGACAGAGACAGACTGCTTTTCTCTGAGTTTATGACAAAACCTAGGGATTTTAGGTGTGACATTACTCGGTCTGTGTGGGATCTTGCTTGTACCTTGGAGTCCGTTAATATCAAGTTGTCCAGATAATTCAACACCCTTACGCCCTGGCTCCTCATGGGAGCCAGGGCCGCTTCCAGGCATTTCGTGAACATCCTCGGGCAGTTGAGAGCCCAAAAGGGAGGACCTGGAATTCGTATATGGCTTCCTCAAACGCAAAGCGCAGGAATTTTCTGTGGTTGCGCAGAATGCTGATATGGAAATATGCATATTTCAAATCCACTGTACAAAAGTAATCTTTTAGACGAACCGAGTGAATTACTTGTTTCAATGTCAACATTTTGAATTTGAATGAACAAAGCCGTTTGTTCAGTTTCCTCAGATCCAAAATCAGCCTCAGGCCCCCGTCTCGCTTCGGGACAACAATGTACTTGCTGAAGTATCCTTTGTTTACCTCGTGAGCAAGGACAGCTCTGACTGTACCTTTCTGCAGCATCGAGCAAATTTCCTCTCTCAGAACAGGTGCGCGAGCCTGTGATATTGTTGACATATTCACCCCGGAGAAGGGTGGTGGCCGTTTAGAGAATTTCAGCCTGTAACCATTAGTTATGGTCGACATGACCCAGTGACCCGGTTTGTACGCTACCTAGGCTTCTGCCTGCGTAGCGAGTCTGCAGGGCGTGTTCACTGTGATATTTACATGTTTCAGGTGGGGTAGGGGTGAGTGAGTGGCCCCACCCAACCTGTTTGACTGAGGGCGCCTCCGTCCCTCCGTGGGAGGTAGAGAGTCTGTCTGTGATAGACAGACCTCTGCCCCCTCGCGTGAGCTCATTTGGCCCCTGACTGATAGTGTCTTATTAGAGAAGGGTTGGCCGGCTGTGTGCCTCGGCTCCCCTCACTCTTTATTGACACATTTTGCATTAAAAAATTGTGAGGTTTTCCCTTTAATGCTGAGTCGTGACACAGAACATTTTTTGGACATTTTGAGACTTTATTTGATAGGGATTTTAAACCCCTGTTACCTTAATAAAAACCACACAAGATAAACAAGAGAATTGTGTTAACACAGACAAAACAACTTTGCAAAGAGGAAAGGCTTTTAATGTCTTTTGAAACTTAGTTTGGTCTCAAATACATTGTCCAGCACAAATCCGAATTGTGCTGGACATTACAAGCTATTTAAACAAGAAGGAGATGGAGTTGACAAGCTCTGACGTCTTACAGATAAAACAAATGAGTCATGGTCCTGATCCAACAAGAACATCTAATCCAAACATTGTCAAGGCTAAAAGACTGTCTTTTCTATATCAAGGAGAAAAACAAACAAATATGTTTGTTCTATCAAATATAAGTGTTTGTTGGAAACACTTATATTTAATATAAGTGGGCTGGGTAAGAATTATTGTGTCAGAGTAATTAGTTTTAGATGATAAATGTTGAACATCTCCATCATCCCATCCTCTTATCAAAAAAAACTGATCATTATCAATTATGTGAGTGGTATGGAAACCAACCCCGAGGCCGAATTCGAATTAGGGGAAAAAACACATACCAACCGTCCTGTTACCTCCACAGTAACGTCCCGACAACTCAGGATCACCTTTTTTTGGATGGTTTGAGAGATTATAAAGTTTTGGAGAACTCTGTAGTGTTGATTGTCATATTTCATGACTTATTTCAATGTTTGAGAGAAATAAAGATTTGAGGAGAATTTTGCAGTGAGTATGGTCTCATTTCATGGCTTATGTCAAAGTTTTAAAAGGAATAATATATTTAGCAGGGATTAGTCTATTTAATCACAAAAACCAAAAGTGTTTCCAAAGAAATAAAACATTTAAGAAGAAACATATATATTATAAATAACTAA
>JBBPBX010070595.1:0-18549 GCA_038048925.1 Garcialebias charrua | reverse complement strand
TCTTGAAAGAGCAGACACATATAGACAATCTTACCTTACTGGCTTAATTAAGTTTTATCCCTTAAAGTTTGGGAAGTTAAAAATTAATTATTTTACTGCTAAAACTAATAAACACTCTGTGAGGGATTATTTTCTCTGCTTGTTTTGTTGTAGTTTATTGATTACTTTCAAGCATCAGTGTTTTATTGCTATTAAAATGGATGATGCAACAGAACGGGTGTTCAAGAAAGTTTCAGGGAACTCAAAAAGAAAGTTCCTAAAAGCTAAAACTATTCAAAACCAAGAGGAGAGGAGCAAATTTATTTATTTATTTACTGTTATTAAGTACTCATTTTATGTATATTGTATATATTTTTTAATCTATACATTCACTTGAGTACATATTTTTAAAAGTATTGTACTTATAGTTACAAATAAAATCACAAAGTAGAAAAAAGTGATCATAAACTTGAATTACAGTATTTTCTGGACTATAGGTCGCACCTTTATATAAATCGTTTTGTCCAATTATTGTCAATAAATTGGAAAAATCCATAAACAGGTCGCACCTTTATATAAGTCGCATCTATTATGTCGTCAACGCTACGCGACGCGTCAGCGCGTCATTTGCCCTGTGAAAATGACGACCACAGAAGCATGCACGGAAGGACTTTTCACAAGATTAACACGGTAAAAACAATTATTTGTCTGCTGAAAATTATAGCAAACATGTGTCTTAGCTTAACCGTTCCTTAATAAATTCACGTAATGGTCAAATCTGCTGGATTTAAATTTTTCGTTTTGAAAAAGTACAAGGAAAAACAACGAAGCTAACCGCAACACATTTACGTCTATAAAACATCAAATTTTATCTCAAGCATCTCATAAAGCTAATCAGTTGTAAATATCCATCTAGTGATTACGTTCTGTAAGTTTGATCAAAATCTGTCCTGTGGTTCTTGACCTATTTTGTTAACAAACACTGAGCTAACAGCAAAGTAGCTAGTTCATACCTCCAGAGCAGGAGGCCGGGCTGCGACAGACTGAGTCCATCCAGAGGAGGCTCTCGTCGGACACATGAGGTGGGAACGGTTGGTGGACCCTAGCGGAAAAAGGTGGTACTGCACCCCTAGCGGCCGAAAGTGGTACTGCACCATTTTTGCCAAAATGGAAAAACGGTCATATCTGAGCCAAAAAATTGGTCTAAAAATATGGGGGAAAATCCATAAACAAGTCTCACCTCTCTATAAGTCGCAGGACATGCAAATTAGGCAAAAAGGTGCGACTTATAGTCCGGAAAATACAGTAACATCCTGAGGACGCCTGCAGTGACTGAACCTGTTCCTCACCAGTCAGCCAGTGTACGATCCAGCTAGAAAAGACGGTGAGACACAAAAGAAGAGTTTTCCTGTTAAATACCGTCATTGAGATAGTGTACAAGCTCCGCCCACTTGGCGTGCTGCTTTGCCCACCAGCCTGGTTAGAAACTCAACAGACGTAATAATAATAATAATAATAATAATAATAAATTCAATTTATACCGCACTTTTCATGAATAAAAATCTCAAAGTGCTAACGTACACTTCAGGTCTCGTCTCCTGTTGACTGGAGGACAAAAACACACACAACACCGCTACTTCCATTCAAGTCAAACCAGGGGCAATTCTAGAATCTGACCGTTAGGGGCACCAAGCCCCCCAGTGCCGACAATGGCTCTTGGCTTGAACAATGTGGTGACCATTTGTGTCAGAAGCATTTGTAATGTGGGGGGTCACACTGGTGGGGGGTCTCCTCCAGAAAATTTTGAAGGAAGTAGATGCCTTTTCCTGCATTCTGGTGTATTTTGACTGGTTTTTAAACATCTACAGTACGTTTACCTACATTTGTAAATACTTGATTCAATAACTATTTTAGAGAGTACGGTACAACAAGATTATTAAGCTAAACTAATTCATCCTACTTGCACCTCTATATTTCTACCGTGTTCTTGTTTACAATATTTATTTTGGACCTTGTAAATATTATATTTACTTTGTCACTTTTTGGTACTTTATTTTGTACCCTTATTCTTTAGTATTTCTTTCTATATTTTTCTTTCTAGTTTCTATGTATTATAACATTTCTTCAAATGTTTTTATATAAATAGTCTGATTATTTTTTTTTATTTTTTTGTTAGGGATCTCATTAACAAAAATTAAAATCCATGAATAGACAGAGAACTGAACTCATCACCTGCTCAGGAGGTGATGAGTTCAGTCTCTGTTACCATGGCAACCTAACCAGGTTAAAGAAAAGCATGATTGTTGTAAAAATGAAATCTATGAGAGGATGAAACGTTCAGAAGGGAATGAAAGAATATAAAAACAATATATTTCAGTGTAAAAGTTTAATGAATATGTTGATTTTATCATTAACAAAGCACAAGACTTCCAAATGTGGGGTGAAGTTGAAACCCTGGACCGAATCTTAATGACAACAAACAAAACCAAGAATCACTGATGCCACTTCTGCTCCTGTCGAAAGCAATGAGAATTTAAACTTGTGTTTTAAATTCATCTATTTCTGTGCAAAGATGAGAAATGATCAAAATGTTGCATGTGATCATGTTGCTTTCATCAAATCTAAAATGAGTGTTTCTCAACTCGCAGCTGTTTCCTGCTCTGTTCCCTGATCTCACAGTGTTTGATGTCTTTTTGTTTTTGCTTCTTGCTGCAGTTTTCTCCTGTGGTGGTCTATTCTGATGGATCAATATGTCCACTAATAATAATATTGCCCAGGCCAGGAAACTGGTGGAGCAGCTGAGGATCGAGGCAGGAATTGAACGCATTAAGGTAAAACAAAACTTTTTACACATTCATCCAGATTATACAGTGCAAGAAATAAAGAGTTTAAGAATTGACCAAAACGGCTATAACTCTGCTCCGCCTCAGTAAATAATGATCTGTGTCATGCACAATCCTGCCTCTTGTGCAAGAATTAATTTATTTAATCCTTTCTCTGTCATCGTCTTCTCTCCTGTCCTTCATTTTTTTTGCACCATGTTCTCTTCTGTCCTGTCAGGTTTCCAAAGCGGCAGCAGATCTGATGAGTTACTGCGAGCAGCACGCTCGCAGCGACCCGCTGCTCGTCGGGGTGCCCACCTCCGAAAACCCTTTCAAGGACAAGAAGCCTTGCATCATCCTATAGCTGTGTCTCGCTCTTTATGCCCTCACACACACGCACACACACACACACACATGCAAACCTACACACCCAAAAATAGCCACTCTGGAACAGTGCCATACCCCGAGCCACCGCTAGGGGGCAGACATCTTGTGCTCCCAGTGGTTGAGTTCAGTTAAACAGAGTATGGGTCAGGTGCTGTGCTACCACTCACAAATGCTGGTAAAATACCTACAGGTTAACTTGAAAAGGGATTGTTTCTTTTCTTTCTTTGTCCATGAAACGAGGTGTTGGTAAACGCAGGGCAGCGGTGGCGGGGGCGGGTCGTGGGACGATGCATGCAGTAGGCGCAACCACGACATAGTGTTGTGTTTAAAGCTCTACAAACGCCTCTTCCTTTCCGTGGAAACCTATGAAGTAGAAACTTATTGAGAGCTTTGGAGCAATTCTTTGCTCCCATCAAACTGCAGCATGCTCCTCCACATCTGGAACAGCAGCGCCGTGGCCTCAGCGTGGCTGCCTGCAGCCTTGTGGCCTCCACCAGCTATGCCAGCCCGTACAAAATGAGATACGGATTTGCCGTCGCCGTCGTTACAGCAGGTGGTGAGAGCTGCTCGTGGTTGGGTTCGACGTCTGAGCTGACCTCAGATCTGCAGCGTGAGAGGCACGCAGACAACAGCTCTATAAAGAACTCAAAGCTATTAACCGTGGACGTTTACCGCTTTTATTTCCCTTAATGAAATACTTGTTTGTGAACTCGGTGTACGTTTTGGTATTTTTTGGAGCATTACTTATCAGACAAGATGAAGCCGTCCACTTTTTTATGGTTTTACTCTGACATATGGCGGGTGTGACCCCTGACTAATCCCTTGTTTCATGTTTATGCTAATGAGATGACAGGTCTAGTGGCGAGTCGGGGGTCTCACCTGAGCAGATGTTTCTACTGTACATGACACCTCCCTGTGCTTTACTTTGAAAGAGTGAGGTCACATCAGAACATCTGTCTGCTGAGGCTACAAGACTAAGAGGAGATAATACAAAAAAAAATCCCATGTTCTCCACTCATATTGGATCCTCTTTGTGAAAATCCTGCAACGATAAAGGTTTACATATTGACTTATTGCGTAATAATTTAGGTTATCAATCACACATTGTGACTTTAGACGTATTTTAAAGGACCCGTCTTTTGTGCGTTCACCCCGGTCAGGGATCAGAACGAGCTTGCAGCCTTCCTCTGTGTCCTCTCTTCCAAAACTCTCCTCTTCTCTGACAAACCAAACTTGATTGTTAAACTGAAAAACAAAGAGGGTATATATAAAAAAAAGACGACCAAGTGTATAAACTTTCTTTCAGATGTTTAGAAGTGATAAGTTGAAGAGTAGCTGTTCTGGCTTTATTTTTTACGTTCTTTCTATGAGTCCATGGAACCCAGTCAGTGGAGTGTGATCACTCTGTACAGTGTTTGTAAGATACATCTAAACATGGATGCCCCTTAACAACCCCCCCTCCCTTTGAACGTCTGACTTTTAGCGTTACTTCTGTTTTGTATGGTGGCCCTGAGGTGTAAATGAACATTAAAAAAACAGTTACATTTGAAAACACAGAATTGCATCAAGCCAAAGTGGAAGTGGCCAACGTGGAAATGGTGGAAGTGGCCGGAATTACCATATTTTTCGGAGTATAGGTCGCACCGGAGTATAGGTCGCATTGTCCAATTATCACCAATAGATTGGAAAAATCCCTAGATAGGTCGCACTGGTGTATAGGTCACACCTACGTTTAGCTCTGCTGCAAATGTCTGCCACAGGAGTGCTTTTAAGAAGATTAACACTTAAAAACAATTATTTGTTTGATAAAAATTATAGCAAATATATGTCTGAGCTGAACTTTTCCTTAATAAATGAACGTAATTGTGAAATGAGCTGGATTTAAACATTTGTTTCGCCGAAAGTGATAAAAAGCCATTTATAGGTCGCAGGATATGAAAAAATGATAAAAGGGTGTGACCTATATTCCGAAAAATACGGTACATTTGAAAACACAGAATTGCGTTAAGCCAAAGTGGAAGTGGCCAAAGTGGAAATGGCGGAAGTGGCCGGAATTACATTTGAAAACAAAAAAAGAATTACCGGTAAGCAAAACCGGAAGTGATGGGTAATGTATCAAATGTAATTCTTTTTTATTTTTTAAATATTTTTTTGATATATGATTCCAGCCACTTCTGCTTTGGCTTAATGTGATTCTGTTTTTTCAAATGATGTTTACACCTCAGGGCCACCGTTGTCAGTCGAGATCACATCTTCTTCTCTTTTGGTCATTGAGGCTTTAGGGGCGTGTGATGATGGTGGTTGGGTTAAGATTTAAAAAAAAGTGATGATTATGGTTAAACACTGCGAGGTTTAAGAACTTATTAGAGGATTTTATCAACATCAGACCTCATTTAAGTGCTAAAATTACAACTTCCTGCTTCACCCTTTTAACACCAGTGCTGCCGTAGGGGGTGGCTTGTTTAGAGCAACTTGAACGCCACACACAGCATACAGGTACAGTTTCTCTTGACGGTGCTTTCAGGCTTGAGAGCCCCTGAAAAAAAAACTTCATGGTCCAGATTTTGATGACTATTGGGAGTTTTACATAGGGTTGCAAAGGGGAAGAACATTTCTGGTAAATTTCCCCAAAAAAAACTTTCTGGAAACTTTCCATTAAACTTGGGGATTTTGGGGACACCCTGGACCGGTCTCAGTCTGTCACAGTCACTGAGACAAGCATTCTCTCACATTTAGGGATAATTTAGAGCAGGGCTATTCAACTGGGGGGCCTGGGGGCCAAATTAGGCCCACGAGTGAGCTCAGTTCAGCCCGCCATTGGGTTCATTTTAATAAAACTAGATTTAAAACCATAAAACAAACTTATTAATGACAATAAGTGCTGAGTAACTGTGGCCTTCTGAATAATTCAGTTGAATAGTCCTGATCTAGAGTTGCAGATGAACCCAGCTCGCCTGTTTTTTTGTCTCTGGGAGAAAACCAGACTACCCAGATAAATGTTGCGCATGCACGAGGACAACATGCAAACTCCACACAACAGAACCAAACATTCAACCCTCCTGCTGCCCTTAGGTCAAAACGACCCACGACCTCAGTTTCTAAACTAAAGCTTCATAGGTCATAGGTCATTTTGACCCAAGGGCAGCAGGCGGGTTAATGATGTCACTGATGACATAACCATCACAACCACATTTAGAAAACAATGGATTCAGTTCTCTTTTGTTTAAATTTTTTATTTTTTTTAATTCATGCACACAACTCTAAACAAGAATACAGGTAGTCCTCGACTTACGAGCGCATCGACATACGAGGTTCCGGACTTACAATTTTCTTTTTTATAAATGAATACATGTACAGTACTGTACAGTCACCAAGCACTTAGCCTATCCTAACACAGTTTTTAAAGATGGAGGAGTGAGTTGAATTGTCTCCCTTTCCCATAAAGGGAGCTAGCTCCCTTTATGGGAATGGAGCCTGCAGGGAGGAGGGACACAATTCAACTGACTCCTTAACTGTGTTAGGATAGGCCAGTGCTTCTCAATTATTTTCTGTTAAGCCCCCCCACAGTAAGAAGAATCCGGTCCGCGCCCCCCTACTCTCCGCTGCGACTATAAATACGGTGGCTGTAATAACCTCGCACATACCAAAAGAGGGTTAAAAAGAAAAAGGTTTATTATACGTCCACTGTAGTATAATTTGTATATAAAATTGTGATTCTCAATTCAAGTCCTCAGGCCTCCCTGCTCTGAATGTTTTAGATGTGCCTATTCCAGAACAGATGATCCCCATGATTGCATGACCTCTTCTGCAGCCACCAAGTCCTGCAGAAGCAGGTGTGCAGAGGTAAAGTGGCATATGCAATAAGGCTAGTAAAAAGAATATACAGTATATATCAGCAGTAGTGTAGATATAAAAGGTAGTGTAAAAGTAGTGCAATTTGTCCTCATTACTCACAACTTCTTCTTGGACCTGCTCCCCCAGGTGGGACAGGTCCCTGGAAGAAGACCAGACTTAGCTTTTTTTAGATTTTTCTACCTGGATTATTGAGCAGCATGCATCAGGGTGTCTCTGGAAAAGTTCAGAGTTCAGTCACACACTTCTACTGGAGGTGATGTGGTGGATTTCCCTGAAGAACACAAAGAGGTAAAAAAGAAAGAGTTAATAAGATTATAACTTTAAATTAAAAAATTATATAGATGATAATATTAATAAGACAACAATACCTCTTCTTGAACGTTTGTTATGAGGTGGTTAAATCGCTCGGTCATCATCATCATCAGAGCTCCAGGGCTTGTTGACATCAGTTTTATTTTTTTCATAAAGTGATGAACTTTGTTACTTTCAGTTCTGGAGCGGAGCTTCAAAACAGTCTGAAGTGTTGACATGATGTTGTGGCGGAGCTCACGAACTTTAAAGCCTGCACATCAACCCAGAGCTTTAAAACTTCTACAGCTGCGACTGTGATCTGGACCGTTCTGATTTACCTCATGGAAGTTTAAATGCTGCTGTTAGCGGTCTTTGCAACAAGCTGCTTTTCTTGCTTTTAGAAGAGACGTTCACGTTGGGATGAAGTTGTTTCAAGTCCGTTAACAAGACGTGTTGAAAAAAAAGAACGTGTTGCAGCTGCAGATCTCGTTTGTTCTCTCGTGGCGGAGCGCTCCGCGCCTCTGCATGTCTGCACCAGTCTGCGTGAAAGAACAGCTTTGGACTTGCGCTCGTCTTTTTAAACAAGGAAGCCATAACTTTCCCAAACAAGACAACGCAGCGAGAAGCTAATGCTACGCGTGCTACAGATAATAGCGCCGTGCTGAAACACGCCTAGGAATTTTAGTTCCGCGGCGCAATAAGAAAATTCAAAACTGGGTCACAAGAGCCCGGGCCCCCCCTGGCATCGCGCTGCGCCCCCCCAGGGGGGCGCGCCCCACTATTTGAGAAACGCTGGGATAGGCTAAGTGCTTGGTGACTGTACAGTACTGTACATTTATCTATTTATTAAAAAATATTTATATTTATTTTTTATTCATTTTTATTTATAAATAGATAAATGTACAGTACTGTACATGTATTCATTTATTTAAATCATATATATATATTTTTTTGTGATCCTACTTACGAATTTTCGACTTACGAACGGCCCGTAGGTACGGAACTCACTCGTAAGTCGGGGACTACCTGTATTCATGTTGTATGACGGTTTGTCTACACATTCCAGTGGACACTACATGTCCAGATGACATACAGGTAGTTGATCATGTTTAGGCTGTGCCACCTCTCATTCAGTCATTCTGTTTTAGTCAAGTTCATGCTGAACTATATTTTCCCCAACTACATCTACAACCCCTGATGAGGGACATGGTTTGAACTGCAGTTTTTCCATTTATTCCCAACAGTTCTCGTGGAACATTTCCAACAAATTTTGCAACGGTGTGGTTTTGACATTTGGACGGAGCGTTGCTGCTCGTGTTGTCATGTCAGTGTGACCCGGCTGCTCTGCTCACATGCAGCGCTTTTGGAAAGTCATGAGAGTTTCTTCTGGTCTGTGCTTCCTCATAGCTGGGTAGTCCTGACCCAGATGTTGCACATCAGTGCAGAAAGCAGAGAGTATTTTAAGGCAGGTCGTGTTTTTTCCCCACGGTCACAAGAAACAGACAGGAAGTGCTGCTGCTTAAGAAAATACAACTTTATAAAAATCACTGATTAGCCTTTTTTCTTTCACTTCCCCCCCGACACGAAGCCTTGCTTTAATTCTCACTCGTTGCCTTTGTTCCAATCAAACAGAGCAGGAGCTGGAAAAAGACCAGAGCAGGCTGGGGGTGGATGAGTGTGGGGTGGAGTTTAGCTGCAAAAGATGATTAAGCAGAGGAGTAAAGAAGAGAAAGGTGCACGCCTGTGTGTTTATTTGCAGAAGAGACGCTGTTTGAGAAGTGGCTCCGGTGTGGCGGCGGGTGGGGGGGTCCTGCAGAATTCTGGGTCACGGTTAGTCTGGCCTCAGGAGAGGTCATGTGTCATGCGTGGCCTCCATTTGTTTATGAGTCAGAGGCTTCTTGAAGAAGAGAGAGGGAAAAGGAATGGTGCCACAACTATTTCATCAAAGTGTGGGATTCTGTGAGATGATGACTAATAACCCAAAAATAATCACAACAACGCTGATAAAAATCAAAACCAGTCTCCTCCGAGCTCCTTCTGAACTCTGTTGTGATCTCAGCTACATACTTGTTTTTACCAGCCACTAATAGTAAAGGTTAAAAAACTAGTTTAATTTGAAAAACTCTTTTTATTTTTTGCTTTATGTTAAGTTTACAATCAAATATTTAGGACTGTTTTACACCATTTCTGTTCAAGAAGGATCAGAAACTGACAGCTAGTTGCTCAAAGACAGAAAGTTGACCAACCAAACAGTGTTTGATCATTTCCTGTTTAAAAACGACTTTTCGGTTCTTTTACGTTTTCAACTGCACAGAAACAGTAAAACAGCTGGTTTGCATATTTTAATTGTTTTTGGTTCTGTTTTGATGCTAAGCTAATCAAATAGCTTTGGAATAACCATAAATGATGAACAGATCAACCACAGAGGCATAACATGATAAACTAACTTTGAATGAATCTCATGTCTGACCTAAAGTAAATGTCAAATAATGATTGAATTATATTCCTTTTATATGACTTCAGCTAATCACTAAAGAAATGCTACACATGACAGGAAGCTGTGGAGATGTTTTCAGATTTTAAGGGAAGGAGATGAGCAGAAATTTGACCAAACATGCATGAATATCATATCAGCGCACACATTTTCTGAACATGTCTGCCACGCTTTAAAAAAATCATTCCATTGCTTGAACACAGCAGAATGAATCGCCGGTTCTGAGCCACAGTTTGATTGACGGTTGTTCTGGCTCTATCAGAACTGGATGACCCGTCTTAAACGTGCGGCTCACAAGAATCCACTGGTGTTCAAAGGAAAACGTTTGTGGGCCTGCAGACCTCGCTGACCTTCATATCAGACATCAGCCCTTTCTGAGACTCATCTCTTCTGTTCTCATCGGTGTGTGCATTCAGTATGTGTATCTTTTTGCCTTGATTAATTATGGGGGGAAAATATCTATTTTTTGTAACTGTTCTCTGACGTGCCATAACTCATGTTTTCTTGCACATTGTTAATATTTTGTGGATATTGCTGTTAAAAAATGATATTGAGAAGTAGATAACATTAATAAAAAGATGATATGATGACATTAACTTCTGTTAGATTGTTTTTTTTTTCCTGTGTGCTCTGGCTGTGAGACTGAAATATGCCTCTAAAGATATTACATTTATTTATTTTTACTAAAATATTTGCTTTGGATTCCAAATGCTACTCCAAAGACAGAGTAAAAGCCTTGCTTGTGTCTGTGTGTGTTTGTCTATCTGTTATCAAAATAAGCAAACACAAAATGACTAGACCGTGGTTCATGTTAAATATATTGAGCTAAACTTTGGTGCAGTTTTAGCTAAGAGTCATTTCCAACCTGTAGTCTGCGTGCTGTTTGCTGAAGAGCTGTGTTTAATACCAACTTTGTTAGCAAAATATCTCATGAGCTACTGAGCAAATTGCAATAAGACTTTCAGTGAGTAATCGACTATACATCTCCAACTGATGAACTTTTGGAGTCAATCCACATTTTGATGGCTGCTGCAGCTATAAAAACTTAACGAGCACAAATAGTTATAACAATCGTTTGACGCGTTCAATGCTAAATTTTGATACGATACTAGCTCAGAGTCGTTCACGACGTGCTCAAAGTCCCAACTGATCATGCATGATCTAACAATATCTCATGAGACTATACAAAACATGTCATTTCTCAACATGAGATGATTATAGTTCAAAATATTAGTACTAAAGATGGTGGGTGATACGTCTTGCTTAAAAAAATTCTAGGCCTTTGATTGCTTTTACTGCTTGTGTCAGTACCGTATTTTTCAGCGTATTGCTCCTGAATATGAGTTGCATCAGTCAATGAAAGCATCATGAAGAGGAAAAAAAACATATAAGTCGCGTTGGCGTATAAGTTGCATTTATTGTGTTTATTTAATGGTCAAAACAGCTTCAGTTTGCCTTGGTGGTGCAGCACCATCCATCCATCCATCCATCATGACCGTAGCCGCTATAGCTCTCCAGTGTTCCTCCACCTGCACCAGCTGAGTGAAGTGAGCGTGCACGGGAGGACACACTGTTGCAGTTCTTAGAAATTTTACAATATTAACACTTAAAAACAATTTGTTTGCTCGGCATTATCGCAAAGGTGTGTCTCAGTTTAGCTTTTCCTTAATACCGTATTTTTCGGAGTATAGGTTGCACCTTTTTATCATTTTTTCATGGCCTGCGACCTATACTCAGGTGCGACCTATATATGGCTTTTTATAAAATGAGCTGATTTGTAATCATTTATTAACAAAAATTAAACTGAGACACACTCTTACAATAATGTCAGCTAACAAATATATTTTTTAGGTGTTTATCCTGCTAAAATTATTCATTTATTAAAGAAAAGTTCAGCTCAGACACATATTTGCTATAATTTTTTATCAAACAATTAATTGTTTTTAAGTGTTAATCTTCTTAAAAGCCTTGCTGTGCGCTCCTGTGGAAGATACATTTGCAGCAGAGCTAAACACGTAGGTGCAACCTATACAGTACTCAGGTGCGACCTATACTGTATATGGATTTTTCCAATTCTTCGGCAATAATTGGACAATGCGACCTAAACTCGGGTGCATACTCCGAAAAATACGGTAAATGCACTGTAATGGTCAAAACAGCTTCACTTCGCCTGGGCAGCATGGCGTCATCCATCCATCACGACCAGAGCTGCTAGCTCTCCCGCGTTCCTCTGTCTGCACCAGCTGAGTGAAGCGAGTGCGCACGGGAGGACTCGCTGTTGCAGTTCTTAGAAATTCAAAGCATCAGTCAAAAATTGAGTTTTGCATGTGGTTAAAAAACTTATGTAAGTTGCTTTGGCGTATACTGTAAATCGCAGGACTGACAAATCTATGCAAAAAACTGTGACTTATATGCCAGAAAATACAGTAGTTATATAGTTTGTGCTGCCTCTGCAGGACACTTGTCTTTATCCTGAACATGCATAAAGCACATGCTGAACTGAACATGCATAAAGCACATGCTGAACCGAACATGCATAAAGCACACGGTGAACATGCATAAAGCACACGGTGAACATGCATAAAGCACACGCTGAACTGAACATGCATAAAGCACATGCTGAACTGAACATGCATAAAGCACATGCTGAACTGAACATGCATAAAGCACATGCTGAACTGTGTACAGTAATGAGGACAGGCTGTTCATGCTGAGGCAGGAACTCGATGCACCAAACAGAGAAACAAAGTGAGGGAGAGCCTCCCAGTCCCTGCTGCGTTATTTAACAGGAATTTTATTGTTACACCTTCTTTCTCTACGTCAACATTCCCAAGCTTTCCTTTCATATTTCAAACGTGACTCCTCTTTTGACTACTCAGCAAACGCAGTCAGAAGAGATGTGGGGTGGATGCAGCACAGCCAGTTAGAAGCCAGTCCTTCACTGGTTACGCCTCCAGCAGCTGACTGCAACACACGGGTGGTGCATGTGCCCGAGTGTTCCTCTGCAGTTGGTCAGACATGTGAGAGGGTTGATGCTAAGATTAGGTGGAGCGGCAGGAGGGGTGGAGTCTTGTTTCATGTTTGCACGCTTTGGAAAATTGTCTGTAAGAAAAATGCAGCAAAACATGAAGCGTACTGACTGTTTTGATGGGAGGCCTTCATGTTTCCTGCAGGAGCAGTCAGTCAGCATCAGCTGGCTCTCCCTGTTCTGTCTGGTTTCTGTCACCCCCCCACTGGTTTCACTATGACTGGTTTAAGGATTATTACAAAACCTTTGTCCCCAAGAATGTAGGTTTTGTCAAAGGCAGATAATAAACTTGTTTGTTTGGAAGTAAGAGCAGATACTTTTGTTGGATTCAAATAAGTTTAATAAATTAGCATGAGGGAAAAAACAACAGCAGAGAGCTGCAAAAAACAATTGATACAAAAAATAAATTAAAAGTGTCACCACTTCACATTACTGTATTATCTAAAACAGCACGTGTCGAATGCACAGTGATGCTGTTTAAACTCGTTTTGTTAAGACGCATCTGGCCCCGAGTGCTTCTTCTTTTGCAGTTTTTGTTTCTTGCTTCTGCAACAAGTCCTGCGAGTCTTTCTCCTTTCAGTTTCCATAGTCATCATCACTCCTCCACAAGTTCAGCCATTCATTGCACACCCATTCTTTTCTAAAGAAAGATATTAGGCATTCCACACTTTCACACACAGTCACACACCCCGTTCTCTGCAGACTCTCCCATCATCACACTCAGGAATGCTGGGTGTACAGTAGTTCCACTATGCAGCATGCCTGTCCAGACGGTAAGCACACACATCATCCAGGCACAAGCCGGGGTGTGGAATAGTTACTATCAAAGCGGCTGCTCCCTCGTCATGACTCAGCGATAGTTCCATGACAGACGCCAGAATTACAAAGTTAGTTTTGTGCTTCATGGTAACTGAACGTCCAACTCCTTTTCTGGCCTCTGCACAACTGTCCAGCAGTTTCACAGCGACTGCAAGGGAGGCTCCTGCTCGTCATCGTCCTGGACAGCGTGCTGGATTCAGTCCACTCAAGGCTTCTGCTGCTCGAGAAGCAAGATCCTTCACGTCGTTGATGCATGAACCCAGAGAATTTCTGGGTTCAGCGTTCCTGCAGGACCAGTTCCGGCACCCACTGGTGAAGACGGCGACTCTCCTGGCAGTACGTCTCCACTTCCTGCAGCCTGCAATGGTCCACCTGAGGGTTCTGCAGAGGACATGGTCAGATGTTAGGGTGAGCTTCAGGAAAAGTCAGAAGGACGAGCTCCGAGAAGGCGTTCGCTCACCGTGACCAGCATGCAGTGCAGGTCTCTGCGCTCCTCCTGGTTCCTGTTTGCGTCTGCGCCTCCCAGGAGCTGCTGGAGCCGCTGGACGCCGGCGACACGCAGGATGTCGATGCCGGTGTCACAGCAGAAGGCCTGAAGCAGCGTGAAGTGGATCTGCAGGGCCACGTCGTCCTCGTCGTCCACCGCCAGGACGCACAGGACCACACTGTCTGAATCTCTGGAGCACATGGAAAAACACAATTAGAAAGAAAAAACACTTAGAATGGACAATGTTCTGCATAATATGAAAGGTTATATAACAAACATGATAATAATCATGTTTCAACTCACACATTGAGAAGCTTTGCTGATTCGTAGATGCCAACAGTCAGGCAGTCTTGTTTCTGGGCCGTCACCAGCAGCTCCTCCAGGGCCAGACCAGTGGACTGCATCCTGAGGACACACAGCGTGCACGTCACAAGCAGAACCAACACACACAAAAATACATCTGCATTTCATTTTTGTCCAAATTTTGATCTAAACTTTAGGTTGACGCATGAATGCAACACAATGCATATAAATAGAATATAAAAAATAGAACACAATGATGCATTCAAGTCCCAAGTGAGTTCTGTGTGCACAAAATAAGTTTAACATTTGAACTCTTCATGCAGCAGGATGGATTTTAACTGACAGTGATGTAGAGGAATATATATAAATAAATATTGATCTTAATTCTGAGCTCACAAGTCAGCCTCAGGTGCAACAGGGTCAGAGGACAGGGACATTCCTGTCCTGCACAGGATGTTCTTTCACACGGAACAAGCAGATCTGTACCTGAACGCATCATGCATGAAGCTCACCTGCTGCTCTGCACCGAGAAGCTCTCCTCAGGAATCATGTCTGTAAATCACAAAGTAATCCAGGGAGTCAAAACGTAACGATCCTGTGGTTTAGATGCTCAGACTGCTCAGTGCATGCAGGCGTGTGCTCAGTTTGTTGACAGCAGGGTGTGCAGCTCTTTTTATGGACACTGAGGGAGGGGGCGGGACCGAAACTGCCAGGGTTTCATGATTGGCTGCACGCAGATATCATGAGGACTTTTAGTTTTGTTTTTAAATTCCATGATGACTGCACCACACGTCCAGTTTCTCTCTGGTAAATTCCCCCTGTACACTTTGAGCATATGTGCTTTTTATGCGTATGGATAATAACAGATTAAATTCTGCAATAAACTCGTATCACTGGTAAAGAAGTAATGAAGTCATGACTGCCATCTAGAGGCTGACTGACGCAAAAGAAGTTTATTTTATAGGGGACCAAAGATGCAAAATTCACTTTTTAATGTTTTTTACTCAACTTTGGGTATGTACTTCTTAAAAAAACAGTCCTAGGACCAAAAAAATGCACCCAGTGGTTTATTTACTCTAAGTATATTTATTTTTCAGGGATATTAATGTCTCGTTTTCAAATCCTGGCGCTTGTGATGTCACAAGCCGTAGGACAACCCACCCCAACCTGAGTCCAGCCCCTCACCTAGCAAACCCTGGTGATGCTCCACCCACTTCAGTATAAAAGACGTCACGGTTGTTTTTCCTGGGTTAATCTCAGCAAAATGGCTCCTAGAGCCATTGTGCCTCTTCCCGCCGAGCCCGTGGCGCTCGCGGAGGCGCGGCTGCTGTTGGAGAACACTCTCCTCTGCGCTGCCCGCGTCTACGCGTTCGTCCCTCCGGGACTGGCAGGGGAGACCGCTCCAGTGGGGGAAGGAGGACGGGAGCCGAGCCGTGCGGGCGACGCGTCGGCCCCATGGGAAGTGCCCCCGCGGCTGCGACGGATCCACGCTGTCCGACCTACCTGAGCTCGCCAGTCTGTGAAAGCTGCACGAGAGTGTGCTGAATGAAGCTGAACTGCACTGATTCAAACCCTGATGTGTTCTCATTCAGGAAATAAGCTGACTGATCACGCAGAAGCCCCTTGTCTTCCTTAAAACTACACAACACAGAGTCGAGGGGTTACTTGAGCTGGCTTGGTACAGTGGAGTGAAGTAGAACCTGGTTACATTGGCCTCCGTGCGACGGATCCTCCGCATCCGCTCCGGCGGGGGCGGACGGCGCACAGAGCCGCGTACCACCGACCCCTCTAAAGTGCATGAAATGCTAACGTAAACCCTTTGGAGGGCGGAGTTAATGTAAACAGATTTTTGAAGGGCGTGGCCTTCAGAGCTCATTATTATAAACCGGTCGTTCTGAACGGAAGTCAGAGCAGGCAGAACTAGAAAGGGGAAATTTTATTATCTAAGAATTATTTTGTGTATTAAATTGAATGAACATGGTCTGGATAGCCCACAGACATACCATAAAAAATTATAGGACCAATAACTGGTCCCCTTTAACAACAACACACAGGGACGTTTTGTTTATTTATTTACTTTTGCGAAATAAATACATATAAATAGATTATATTATATAATCTATTTATATATACAGGGGTACACTAAATGCACTATTACAGAATGTTCGTATTGATTTTTTGTTATTTAATACTGTTTTAAGTTATTAAGCAGGACAGAGGTCTGTTTAAGAAAGATACATAATTTTCAAAAGATATGTTTGTTTCTGGCAATTCTATTTGCACTAAAAATAAATGGTTAATTGTGTAATAATTTGTTTATACATATTTTTATAATTCAAAAACACGTATCCAAATGAATTCAGGTTGATTTCAAAGTGAGGAGGGGCAGGCAGGGTGTTTGTGTGTGTGGGGGGGGTTAAATGGGGTGACCAGCCCTGCCGAGAGGTGTCCCTTATTTATTTATCAAGGAGTTGGCAACCCTATTTTCAATGGGCATATATGCAGTTAAGACAGGTAGCTTAGTGCACCCCTAGTTTTTCAACATTAACAATATAATATAATCTAGTCTAAAAAAATGATTTTTGTGAGTGAGGTGGGGTTTTATACAATAGTATGTGTGGTGCAGCCTAAGCATTTGTCTTTGTTGTTGCTTTTTCTTACGCTACTTTTACTTTTATACTTTTAAGTAGTTTTTGAAACCAGTACTTTTTTACTTTTACTTGAGTAAAAAGCTAGAGTTGATACTTCTACTTCTACAGAAGTAATTTTAAATCCCAGTATCTATACTTCTACTTGAGTAATGAATGTGAATACTTTTGACACCACTGTATATATATATATATATATATATATATATATATATATATATATGTATATATATATATATATATATATATATATATATATAATTTTTATTTGTTTACTACATCAATAAATACATAAATAAAAAATAAAAATGTTATATATACAGTATACAGGTGGTCCCCGACTTACGAACGAGTTCCGTTCCTACGCACCTTTCGTAAGTCGAAAATTTGTAAGTCGGGGACCACACGAGCCGCCACTGATACACGTACATGTAGGTAATGAACAGTTACCAAGTTACCTATCCTAACACAGCTACATAATTCTCAAAGTCCAGGGCTAAAAAAATTAAAAATAAATTTCTTACTTTGAGCTGATCAAGCTTGTCTCGTCTGTTTGCATGTTAGCTCTTGCACGTCCGAGCTCCGCAGCTTCGTGCTGCTCCACGCGGTCCAAACTGTTTACAGGAAGGACTGTTAGCTTGTTAACTCCATACATTTGGAGCCAGAAAAAGAGTTAATAACGTACTGAAAGCCGTTTCTCCGCAGCGTCCATCCAAAACAAGCTGCTCCACGTTAGCATGTTAGCCCCGCCATTAGCAGCACCCGTTAGCATGTTAGCCCATCCAAGGCTTCTGCAGCTGTTTGTCCACATTTTCGCATGTTAGCTCGGTGTCCAGACAACATCTTAGGCTGCCAGGCGGACATCGAGGCGAGCTCCCGGTCACCGCCCGTCGGCTCCGTGTCCCCGATGGGGCGTTAGAATCCAACTGCGCATCCTACAGCAAGGCTTGTTAGAATGTTAGCTGGTTGCTACTCCGGTCCGGCTCTTTGTCTGCTGCTTCACGCGGTCAACAGTGTTGTTTTGCTTCGCCTATCCGTTCCTCCACAAAACCACCGTTCAGCTCCAGATCATGTATCCGAGCGCAGGAACCTCTGATCGGACAATGCCGGCTGTCAAGGCTGGAGCTACGAGGCTGGAGCTAACTGGCTAAGGCTAAACTCATGGGCACTGCTGAAAACTGACTGCCGAAAACTGGCGGAAACTACCGCAAACTTTGCACATCGGCTTAAAAATAAAAAATTATGTAATTATAATAATAATACTTTATTTATAAAGTCATTTAAAACATTGCAACAAAGTGCTGTACACATGAAATTAAGAACATTTAAACAAACAAACAAAAAAATTAATTTAATATTTTTATTAATTATGATAAGTTCGTAAAGTCGGAACTTCGTAAGTCTGGGGCGTCGTAAGTCGGGGATCACCTGTATAT
>JBBPBX010070594.1:0-18550 GCA_038048925.1 Garcialebias charrua | reverse complement strand
GCACCAGACGTTCTGCTTCAGCCAACACTTTATTAAAGAACACAAATAACAGGCCAGTAAACTCAGAGTCACTGTTTGGCCGTGACCCACGCCATAACTCCTCAGCTTCACAACAGGTGCTCCCAGCCTCTCTCAGAGCCGCCAAAACTCCCTCTAGCCCCACCCCATCTTATTTCCCAACAACCCTTGCGTCATAAACAGGACATGTCAAACATTAGAACCAGTAACAGACCAAGAACAATTAACATGACTCTTCAAGGATCATTACACTATTTTTACACCGCAGAAAATCCTGTAAATGAGCTCAAACACATCCAGGCTAACTCCCCACGCCCTCCAGAGAAGGCAGTACGCTAACTGAGTACAACAACGGACTTTACCTCACTCGGAACCGGATCGCGGTCCGGCCCAAAAGCTGAGTGGGATCACCCGAACCTCAAGCAAACACGTTGTAACAGAAAAAGGCACTTAAGGAGCAGCAAAATAATGTGTGACACAGCTTTTCAACAGAAAATCGCAGATGCAATAAAATGAAGCAGAGGTGACACGGCGGTCACAAAACGAAAAAATGCATGCAGCCTCGCGACACGTAATGAAACGTCTCACAAAAACAAACATTCATTCATCCGCAGCTCCAAAACATACGTTCAAAAGTGAAAGAAAGGATAATTCTAACGGGAAAACGCACCAGACATCACTATCAGCAATCTCTGAGACACTCACCAGCCAAAACTATTCTATAAGTCCACAACAGGATGTAAACTAATGCCAACAACACCGTGACAAAAATAAGCCACAAAAACAACTTAATCAATTTAATCTTTCAGAAGACCGTACGCGGGCCACCATTAAATGTAACAATATAGGAGTTATTCGTCAGTTTACTGACTTACCTATAGTTTTAGGTGCGCATCGGTGAACAGACTTTTATCTGCACAAACATGCCACCAATTCACGGGGTCTCAACTTTTTCAGATTAAATCAACAAATCTAACGATGTGATTAGCCAGAAATGTAATTTCACAGGAGACTTCAATTTATATTGGTCTACCAGAAAATAGACCTTTTATTGAAACTATCACAAGAATTACATTAAACATTTGTATCGATATTAGCTCTGATTTAATAACTACGTTGACAAGAATTCAAATTAAAACAAACAGACAGTTTAAACTTAACTGTTGGCACATTACTTGACAGATTAAAAGCTTATGAAAAATAAGAAATAGGAGGAAGGAATATGAAAGCTAAGTTAACTAAAGTTGTTTACTTTGAACCAGACTGGGTGACACCTTTTTCCCCACACAAGCAGACTGCTGGGCTCCCGCACGCTCAAACACACCACGACTCGTTACCTGTTGAAGGTTCGTCTCTTGGAGACCAGAGTGGAGAAGTTTGTGGACACACACGTGGATGGGTTTGTCCAGTGGCCGTCCAGTTGGAACTTCAGCGTGTGTGCTGATTCACGATACGAGGAAGCTCGCCTCCCTCGGCAGGAAACAACGGTCAAGCGCACAGACTGATTTTCAAAATAAAACTTTAGAAAACAAATTCTTCCAGAAATGAGTGAAAGGATCACAGTAAGGCTTTACTATGATTCCAGCTGAGACGTGGGTCGTTGACACATGACCGGGCCGTCTCCAGCTTTCCCCGAGGAGAGAAGCAAGTTGTCAGTTCGTTCTCCTCCAAACACTAACCCAAAATGCAGGAAGTGCCCTTTAAGAAGGGGGTGTGACTTAGTCACATACTTCCTGCTGATTGGTTGTCGCACCCCTAGAGAGGGTGTGGCTTTGCAAGTGAGTGAGTTTGAGTGACAGATGATAGGGTAGACAATACACAGAACACAACGTCAGAGTATGCAGGTGCATGTGAACAAGTCAGTACTTTGTTTTGAGAACAGATTCATTGTTTTTAGAAAGGACGGGAGACCGAAAGCAAGCTATGTCTAGCACTTTTCCTTCGAAACAAAAACAGTTCAAACAAATACGAAGGATTGTTCCTTCAACTTTAGACACTTATTCTGCCTAGAGCAGACAGTTCAAAGCACGATCATTCTGAGATGTTCTCTTAACTTTGTCATATTTAAAATATACCAGCTTAGTAAAATCATCATTGAAATGACAAAAATACTGTTTGATCAATTCTGAATTAACACACATTAAAGAGAAAGTTCAATCTGATTAATTAGTGTCCATTAATTCATAATAATTGTAACAAAATATAGTGTCCACTTGTCTCCTTGAGCTTCAAGCAAGTGTAACACTGAGAGTTTCAGAGAGGTGTGAAACCTAAAATATCAGAGACGAGGTGTATCACTACAGCCTGTTAGCAAATAGCTCATACCATATGTGAATAGATTTTAAATAAACTCTCAAAGTAATCACTGGGTGTAAATATTTGATGGATTAACAGTTAAAGTCAACTCTAATAAAAATGGTGGCCACATCAAGTTTCTCTTAAACTTTGGTATTAACTGTTGACATCAACTCATTTTACTTTTTGCAGGTTATCTTATAAACTGCTTAGTAAAACTTTCAGAAATTTATGGTCCTACATCTAAACTTTTTACTACTCGAGTCAAGCCAAATCAAGATGGCTACCACAACTAATTGACCTTAGTCAGCACAAAAATGTCTTAACTCAGTTATTTTGCTGAACATGAGTTCCTGTAAATCTGCTGCAGTTTCATCAAGTCATTCACTAAGTGCCTACACCTCTCTCAAGATCTCTCAGTATCTCACCAGATTATGGCAAATGTCATTTGGAAAGTTTGACCAAAACAGCTTTAACTTTATTTATTTATTTTGCATATAATTATTTTATCTCATATCTATGACATTTTAGGTGGTGATTGAAATGCATTCCTTTAAGGATTGTAAAGGTAACTGGGTAAAAAATAAAATAAAATAAAAATCAAACAAATTTAAAAAATATTTGGCTTTTATTGAAAACCGATTTTACATTTTTTTTGTTTTGTTTACAAAACAACATATATAGTATGATACAAATAACATCATTAGAGAGTCTTTCATATGGTACATACAAGATGTATTTAGTACCCACCACAATCCAAAGGAAGGTGAAGGAAGCTGTCTATGTTAAGAGAGAAAAACCTTCTCTTAACAGAGGAGGAGGTCTGAAATGTCAACTTTCCAAGACTTATAACTCAGTTTTGGGGCTGATTCCTAAACGTTTTACACCGGATGGGAGCAGAGGTAGCCTGGCCCTCGCCTTCCTGCACAGCTCCGCTCAATTCTCATTTCCCTTCACTGCACAGTCTGGGACTTCTCTCATAGACAACGATTTCTCCGGTAGATTTTTGACCGGACCAATCAGAGAACAGAAGGGGCGGAGTTTTTGGCCCCTAACCCACGCCCCCACCTGTCCCAGCGCAGCCAGCGAGCATTCGCATGTTCTCATTCAAAGCGATGCAAAGCGATGCAGGACTGTTTTATATGTGACACAAATTTATTAATTTCCCCTTCTTAATCCCTTATCTGGAGTTTTCTTTTGTTTTTTTGGCCAAAAGTCCAGTGATCGCTCCCTCCTCCCTCCTCCTCCTCCTCCTCTCCCTCCGCTATGAGGAAATGCCTCAGGTTGTCACGAGAGAATTAAAATCGGGTTTTACGTTGCTGCCCGAGTCCCTGCAGATTTTCTGGTCTTCTGGTGTGCTGGACCAGCGATCCATGGTTTTATTTCATTTTTTTGGAACGTTTTATTAACATATAAACACAGAATATGCAGCGCGGCAGCCGGCAGCGAGAGACAATTCAGCAGGAGGCGGAGCTGAAGTCAAGTTCAGCAGACCACGGGGGAGCAGCCATCAGCAGAGGCCACGCCTCCAGCAAGAATCGTTTCCCTATAACAGAAAGTCCAGACCCTAGTACGAAGCGAAGTGAAGGACAAGGGTCTGGTTTTAACCAGGCTAGAGCAGAGGTGTCTTGTCTGTGAATTAGACTAGCAAAGTTTTTTGAGAAACCTCTGTTGTTGGGTTGTGAGGTGTTTTTTGTCAATTTACATACAGTTGTGTGTCTTCTGTCAGAGACTTCAAGGGAACACCCTACTTTTAAGGTGTGATCTGTCAATTTACATGTATGTGTTACCTCAGCTTGCAATTTACATATGTTGGTGCGTGACTCCTGTTATAACTCCACGCGCACACAGTCTAGTTCATTGAATTGATAAAGCTCCTCGGATGAGAAGCGAAATGTCTTCTGTTACAAATAAAGTCCAGTTGATCTTGTATTGAACGCCTTTTTTGATGTTTCTGATAAACACCTGAATCTAAACACCTGTGTGAGCATGCTTGTCACTATAAGGTTTCTCCATAAGAATGTTCAATAGTGGATGTGGGGACCCACAGATCCGCTCCCACAGGACAAAACCTTGGAGGACCAGAGCCACAGACACACAGGGGCCCCAAGCCCGGAGCTCGAGAGTCCCCCAACAGGGACAACAGCACCCCCCCAGAGAGAGGCAGAGGGAAGCCCAGGCGACCCCCAGCAACCACGATGCAGAAATCCCAAGAGGTTGCAGCAACGAGCCGACAGGCCCCGCCACCAACCCCCCTGAGTAGATCTGGCTATGGACACCATGCCCCGAGTCTCGAGGTCATACCACCCCCCACCAGAGGCTCGACAGAGCCAGGGCACCCAGGCCCTGGTGCCGGCCCACAGGGGGAAGTAGACTCCACATTAAATGAGGGGCCTGAATTGATCCAAGAGAGGGGACCTCCAAAAAAAAACGTTTTTAATTTAAGTGTGAATGAACACCTCTGCTTACAAAGACGATTTGTCAGGGTTTGTTAAATGTTGCACAGATAATGCAGTTGAATAAAAAAAAATCTATTTTTATCCTGTCAACATTAAACTGAACATCGAGACAAACACAGAAAAAGAAAACAGTTCTCACCTTGAGCCTGTCCACAGAAGAGAGTACCGAGTACTAAAATAAAGAACAAAACCTCATCAGAGTTTATCAAATTTACAGACATAATCATAGAAAACTGATGCATTTAAAAAAAAAAAACTTTAAAAGCTGTCTTAAAAACAGCTAATACTAAATTCATCAAATACATCTAATGTAAAAAATAAAACATTGAAAAACATATATTAAAACTGAAATAATAATCATGCACTTTGCCTTCTCAACTCTAAAGATTCTAGCTGCTTATAGGGCACCAAGTTGAAAACTAAATAAAGTGAATAATTTACTTACAGAAAAGTCCCAGCATGCAGAGCAAAGTGTGTCCCATCCTCACATCCAGATCTACTTCACAGCTGATGAGAAAATATTTTACTTTGCTTGAACTGGAATCATTAAGAAGCAGAAGTTACATCTAATTCAAGAATGACATCAGCATTGTTTCAGACTTCTTGTTCTGAGTACAGCCTGTTGGTGTTTCCTCCTCCTTCATATAATGTTCACACAGCAGCAGCAGCTTTGACCACAACGTGACATGATTTCCTGTTCATTTGAACTGTTTTTTTGTCAAATGTTTTGTACCTGGTTTAAACAGATGAAGAGGATCTATGTGCATTCATGTAGTTGTGGTAAACATCCATCCATTTTCCTTTCTGGGTTGCAGGGAGCTGGTGCCTAGATCAACAGTCTCTGTGTGAGAGGCAGGGGACACACAGGACATGTCTCAAGTCCATCACAGAGACAAACAAGACCAACAACCCTTCACGCACTCAAACACCCACAAAGATATTTTTAGATTTACCAATAACTGTGTTTTACTGTTTACTGTCATATTCTTGTTACAAATTGCCAAGTTTATTTCTGAGAATTTGTATTTCTGTCACTCAGTTTTGTAGATTAAATATATCTGAGATAGTTTCAGTTGTTTGTCTTTGAGTCATTTTCACTTCTCTAAATTTGCACTGGTTTGTGCCTAGAGTTGTGATACAAAAATTATTTGTTGTAACATTCTTTAGTGTTTCAGTCTGCCTCCAGACTATTTAATGAAATGTAGTTTACATGAAAACAGATTATCAGATATTTTACAGTCAGCACTAGAGAGACAAACATTAAGTTACTTCTGAAAATATTCAATACATATTCTTATGTGAAGGTGAAACTCTAGTTTCTATTTAACAAAAAAAAAAAGAAGAGCTGAACTTTTGTTTTAATTAAAGGTAATTTGCATAATAATATTACAGTTTTCTCATGATTTGTGTGTTTTGCTTTTCTTGTGGTTCTTGTATTAAGTTTTTCTGTTTCTAGCTTCCTTGGTATTTTTCCCCTCATGTAGCTCAGCTGCAGCTCTTGCAAACCTTCTTCCAGGGTTGGGATCTGACCTGGGATTATCTCATGCTGCTGTATTCTTTCATTCATACCCATCTACTCACTCCAGACTCATGTTCAGGCTGCTGTTTAATATACCATATTAGTTTACATTTTTAGTGTTATTTGCTTACATTGTAGATAAACCAGCCACTAGGGAACACAAGCCAGTGTAACTCTTGTGTCGGTCCCAATCTCAGGTAAATGGTGAGGGTTGTGTCATCTGATGTAAAACACTTTTGCCAAAACTATAATGTAAGTTCATCAAACCAACAGCAGTCCAGGCCCGGGTTAAAAATGAAAGCCACTGGTGCTGTTGCCAAACAGGGTGCCAGCGGAAATTGTGCTACTGTTAGTCGAAGACCACGAGGAGGAAAACATGTCAGGAGACAGAGGGAGAACACGAAAGTCAAGAATGTAGGACTGAGGGTTGCAACTCTAAATGTGGGGTCAATGACAGGCAAAGGTAGAGGGCTGGCTGACATGATGCAGAGAAGGAAGGTAGATGTTTCATGTGTCCAAGAGACCAAGTGGAAGGTCAGCAAGGCTCATCGCATTGGAGCAGGGTTCAAACTGTTTTACCATGGTGTGGATAGAAAGAGAAATGGAGTAGGGGTGATCCTGAAGGAGGAGTTGGCAAATAATGTAGTAGATGTGAAAAGAGTGTCAGATAGGGTGATGTGCCTGTAGGTAGAAGTAGAAGGTCTGATGCTAAATGTTGTCCGTGGTTATGCTCCACAAGTTGGATGTGATGTGGAGGAGAAAGATCAATTGTGGAAGGCACTGGATGAAGTAATAGAGAGTATTCCCAGGGAGGAAAGAGTGGTGATCGGAGCAGACCTGAACGGACATGTTGGTGAAGGAAACAGAGGGGATGAGGAAGTGATGGGTAGGTTTTGTGTCAAGGAAAGAAACCAGGAAGGACAGATGTGGTGGATTTTACCAAGAGAATGGAAATTACTGTAGTCAATACCTATTTCCAAAAGAGGGAGGAACATAAAGTGACCTATAAGAGTAGAGGAAGGAGTACACAGGTCGACTACATTCTGTGTAGAAGACGAAACCTGAAGGACATTGCTGTAAGGTTGTGGCAGGGGAGAGTCAGAGTCAGAGATTCTGTATTGTCATTCACACCACATGTGGTACATGTGATGAAACGAGATTATGTACACAGGGTCCCAGTTACATCCAACAATAAAATGTAAAAGAAGAACAGTAATAACATCTAAGATATTGAACTAAGAAAAACATCAACTAAAAATACACTAAGCACTAATATCATAAAAACATTACTCCAAACAGCAGCACGAACATGAGTCTGTGTGAGCAGATGAGCACGAATGAACACAGCAACATGAAACAGATCAGCAGCAACATGAAACAGATCAGCAGCAACATGATGTGATATTTCACAGTGATTATTCTGGTTAGATATTCATGAGTCTAACAGCCTCAGGGTAGAAGCTGTTCCTCAGTCTAGTGGTTCTACACTTAATGCTCCTCAACCTCCTTCCTGAGGGGAGTGGGGCAAAGAGTGTGTGTGCTGGGTGAGTGGGGTCTTTCATGATGCAGGTGGCCCTCTTCCTGCATCTGGAGGTGTAGATGTCTGTGATGGTGGGGAGACTGACTCCAACAGACTTCTGTGCAGCCTTCACCACTCTCTGTAAAGCTTTTCTTTCTGCAGCTGTGCAGCCTCCATGCCACACGTTGATGCTGGAGCACAGGATGCTCTCCACTGCACACCTGTAGAAGGAGGTGAGGACTGGGCTACTCAGACCAGCTCGTCTCAGCCGTCTGAGGAAGTAGAGTCTCTGATGACCTTTCTTGATCAGGCTGGTGGTGTTGTTGCTCCAGCTGAGGTTATCATTCATGTGTACACCCAAGTACTTGTAGCTGGAGACCACTTCCACTGCAGATCCTCTTATGTTCAGTGGGGTGTGGGTGTGTTTGTTCCTTCTGAAGTCCACAATCATCTCCTTTGTCTTCTTCACATTCATGTGAAGGTTGTTCTCCTTGCACCAGCTCTCCAGGTGTTCCACCTCCTGCCTGTAGCTGGATTCATCATTGTTTGTGATGCATCCCACCACAGCTGTAGAGCGTGACCAGACAACATCGATAGGTTGTGTGTAGAAGGACTGTTGTGGTGAAGAAAATAATAAATTGACAAAAAGACATGAGAAAGAACTGGAAGTGGCAGTAATGAAGATGTTGAGGTTCTCTTTAGGAGTGACAAGGATGAATAAGATTAGGAATGAGATCATCAGAAGTACAGCACATGTTGAACAACTGGGAGATAAAGTTAGAGAGGGTTACAAGACCTGAGCTGCTGGTGGCTTTCCATATCAAGGGACAGTGGGTATACTGGTAGAAGGATGTTAGAAATGCAGCTGCCAGGAAAAAGACAAAGATGAGATATAGTATATGGATGCAGTTAGAGAGGACATGGAGGTAGATGGAATGAAAAGAGAAGCTGCAGAGGACAGAATAAAATGGAGGAGGATGACTTGCTGTGGCGAGTTAACACTTTGAGATTTTCATTAATGAAAAGTGCGTTATAAATTGAATTCATTATTATTATTATTATTAACAGGCTTCCAGTTATAATGTAAATTTTGTTTTAACTGGTGCATTTCTACTCCAAACAGACAATATTTTAAACTTGAAACAACGGTTTGTTGTAAACTTAACATTAATAACTCTAAATAGATTGTAAACATAGTTGCACTTATTAAATAATAAAATGAGCTGTTGTACTTTGAGTCATTAAAATCCATCTCACTCCTAAAAGCACTGATCGTCATGATTAACTAATAATCATTCACGGAGTAGTGAGACTGAGGAATGAAGACTGAACTCTCTGAAGGTAAAAGGTAAGTGATTTATTTACAAAGGGATTGTGCTCAGGGAAGTGTCTGGGAGTTTTGGGTCAAAGGTTATGGATGTTTTTATTAATATGGCTGAGGATATTCCTCCTCTGTCCTGAGAACAAGGAACTTGGTTGTCTTCCAAAACGAGCCCATCTGTCTCCCTAAACTCTGCCTTATCTCTGCCCATGAACCATATGTTTGTGCAAATGAAGAGTGCTGTGTGTAAGAAGACTGCATCTGGCTTCAAGAACACGCTCTGAACTATAATGAACTCAGCTGAGTTTAGAGGATTTAAAAGTGAGCAGGTAATGTGGCTCGTGTCTTTTTTGAGACAGGTTTTCATTCGCAGACATCTACGTATGTTTATATGTAACCAGTCCTGAAATCTGACCTTGCAAGTGTAAGAGTACCACTGGATGCAGCTCCTCCCTCCAAGATGGCCTCTAATTGCCACCAGCTGTTGGTCATCTACCTGATGAGGTCCAGCTCTACTTAAGGCTGCAGTCGAGTGTCACTCTTTGCTGGACCATTAATTACTCTCATAGTATTTATGACTTAGGCCAAGAAGTAGATTGATAAACTGAAATACTTACATTGTTTTTTTTTTTTTTTGTCTACAGTCACCCTGCCTCCTTGGTTCCCATCCAGTTCTGGTTCTGCCTTGGTCCTGTTCCTCATGCCTTGCCTTCCATCCACTTGCCTGACTTGTCCGTCCTGCCTGGTCATTTATCTCTTGAGCCCTTCTTGGATCAAGCCTTGTGCCACACAGCAACGTCCAAACTTGTAAGGAGAAACAAACAAGTCAATAACAACATACAGTTCCTCCATCCAGACCCACCGGACTTTGTTCTTCCTCCTCAGGGGCTCCACAAGATAAAGTGTAGATATTCTCACTGTAAACAATAAAAGCTGTTCACTTTTCTAATCCTGAGTCTTGTCTCATAACAATCTGGTTTCCTCGAGTCATAATGGCAAGTAAAAGTGCAGATTAAAAATGTTCAACTGCTGTGAGAGTGGTTCTTTTGAGTAAACATCAGAGAACAGAATAATTTTTCCAACAGAAGCCAGGAGAATCAGCAAGGAGCAAGAAGGTGAATATAGTCCTTAGTCAGAGTTGGTCAGAGAAAGAGTTAATTATGTTCTTCATTTTATTGTGCATTCTGTTTGTAGGTTCTAAAAGCAGGACATATCCAGGATTCAAAGGCATGTGACAAAGGGAAGGTAAGTAGCAGCAGAGATGATGGAGTGTGGCAGGACGAACAAAAGAAGATTTTTAGTTGCCATCATCTGGTGGTTGTAGATGGTGGTTCCAGGACTGATGAGCTCAAGGGTTCCTGAAAAGTGGTTGGAGTAGAGAGACACAAGGAGGCCAAGCTCCTCAGGAGGGCAGGACTCAAGGATCAAGGACAGGAGCAGGAGGGACTCTCTAGGAGACAAGGAGGCACAAGGTAAGTCTTAATCAAAACAGTAATAGTATGGTGCACTGTAAGTTTGTACCCTGAAGTCACAAATGTTACAGCATCAAACTGATGACACCCTCAGTCCTATCCAGCCAGCAGCTCATTAACAGGATGGGTGTCATCTGGGTGTAATCAGTGTCTCCCTGCCACTCTGGAAGCTAGAAAGAATCAGGTTAATGGAGGAATCCCTGCACTGATCAACAGTATTTGGTGTGAAGGAAACATGAGGGAGAACATATATTGTGTCTTTAAACACATATAGTGTCACCCAGATGTAACTAAAGGATTTTAACAGGGGTCAGTATTAAGCTGACCTCTTTATCCTTAATTAATCTACTTATTCAGATTGAATAGTAATTTCACGGATTCTTTTCTTTTTCAGTTTACCCAATATTTCTGTGATCTTTATGATGGATAAATAAACAAAGCCATTAAGTGACAGAGACGTTAACTTAGTTGGTATGCCAAAGACACTACCATTTATTTAAGATAAATCACTAAATTAACACCATTACACTTGATTGACATGATTTCACTTTCTTTCAATTTAATACGTCAGCACACTTAAATTTAACACAACAGACTTCAATACTGGATGTTAAACATATTTAGTCTGAGGGCTCTTTAGCTTAAAATAGTTTCCAGCTTAGAATTGAGGGAAAAGAATAGGAGGAAGATGGTTTAAAGGAAATTAGCACTTTGAGATTTTCATTAATGAAAAGTGCGTTATAAATTGAATTCATTATTATTATTATTATTAATTATCGTGAGCATGTTACCAAAGTGACACTTCTCATCCGACTTCTGCTAAAATCCAGGTACGTTTGTAAACAGCTCTTTACCTTTTGACGACAGCCCGGTAAGAGAGAAGACCTTGTAGCTTTTCAGATGCACGGGTCCTTGTGGGAACCAGCACCTCTGAGCAGGTTATTCGTTTACGTTTTCAACGTCTCCTGGGTTCCGCATCGACCATCAGAAAATGCGTCAGCTTCAGGCCTCTGACTTCAAGATAACTATTCCATGAAGGAATAAACAAAGTTTTGAGCTTACGCTCGTTCGAAGTGGACTCATAACAGCATGTTATCAGTCCCAGCTGGATGACGAGTCCTTAGCGCGTGACTGGTGGTCATTCAGCTCTTTGGGGAAGTTCACATCTCTTTTGAAGTTCCCAGCAAACTCTTCCGTTCCAGCAACAGCTTAGAACTTAAAGAAGGATCTGAGCGAGGAGTGAGGCTTGTCTCTTTTTCATTGGTCCACGGACCAGTTGAGCAGTTCACTTGTGTTATTGCGACCCAAGGTTACAGCCAGCAGCAGAGGGAAATTGTTTAGGAAAAGACAGAGAAACTGGAGCCCTTCTCCTGAAAAACAACAGATTAACTGTCTTCTTATTTCTAAACAAAACCGTCGGGTCTATGTGACCCGAGACTTCAACTTTAACACAGCAGTGAACACAGTAATACTCCATATTAAAAGAATAACAGCATATAACATATATCATGAAAATGACAAAAGTTATTCTTTTGATCACATCAGCCTAAAATCAAAGATAGAAATAGTCTCTTTTGGTGACTATATTCTCAGATTACAACTAATGGAATGATTTTGTGGTAAATGTCTTGCTTTACTGAGAGGTCAGTAAAGGTCATCTCTGGAACAGTTCAAAAGTACACAGGTGTATCAAAGTGGACACGGTCATGCCCATTACATCTCCCCCCTTTTGGAAGTCATCGCCAGTCCTTGGGGATGAGGTCCAACACGAAAGGAAACCTTGAACTGTCTCTGATCTTGAAGTAATCCAGCAAGTGGAAAAGAAAAATCAAAAATTATAATCCCATAAAGTTTTTTGAAATTCCATACTGTTCGGAGGTAATCCCATTGCGAAAAGCTTTTAATCCCTTGGAAAACTGAGTCTGTTAACTCTTGGAAAACAAAGTCTGTGATCCTTTGGAAAACAAAGTCTTATAATCCACAGCGGTAATTCCACAGCAGTAATTCCACAACGATTAGTTTTGTTGATTGATCAGCAACAATTGTTTTCATAATCAGCATGTAGAGGGGATCCCTCGATTGACGCAGAGGAGGCGACCCTTGGATGAAGGTTGAAGACCAAGCGTTGGAGCTGCAGGTCCCCACATCGAAGGTTGTTGGCTGGTTGGTTTCCAGTCAGTGCCACTCTGGTTCTATGTGTCATGCAATTATGTGGTTTTTAAGGTGGGCTTATGATTGGGATTTTACATTAGCCTTACCTATATGCACCTGGTATGTAAGCTATCATGGTTTAGATCAGCTACAATTACCAATTAAGGGGTGGATCAATTCTGTAAAATTAGATATAGGGATCTGTACCTATAAAATTTTGGAGGGCTTCTGTAACGAAGGCCTCTAATTCCAAACTATTCCTCCATTCATTACTTAGTTTAGGTTAAACTAAAGTAGAAAAATGAAATATAGTTTGATCTAAATGTCTGTTGTCTTTTAGACGAACGACGTAGGATTTGGTGTTCCTAATAAATTTTTAAGTCTATGGCGAGACTCATCAAAATGAATAGATAATCTAGAATAGAAACGATCGAATCGGTTCAATTTAGAAATTGTGAGACCAGTGTAGTTTATGGTACCTTGGGTAGCTTTAAACTACATTGGCTCTTCAACGATTGAGATTTAACAAAACGAACTGTATGTTGGCATAGTTAAATCCATATCATTCATTAACCAATGTTAATACAAAACCTTTTTGGCTGGGAGTGTTCAGAACCAAAACAATATCTCAACTAATGACAACAGTAATGACTAAACAACAAGGAAACAACGTTTCACTGCTTCGACCCACTCTTGTCGTCAGATTCCAAAGTGCAACACACAAGAAAACAGGTCTCAACTTTATGACCGAGGTCAAATTAAATCTCGTGGATTTAAACGGTTGTTAAGATTAGTTTTTTGTTGTGGGTTTTAGGCTTAGCGTTTCTAAGTTCAAATTGGACAATGCGACTTATAGGGTGGGAAATACAGGTAGTTTAAACCTGATTAGTTTATTTACTAACTTGTGTTTGGACGACCTTATTATCCCATGAAGTCGGTGAGTTTGTGAGATCTTTGTCTTTTGTGGAGTCATTGAACGCCTTGTAAGGTTTGATCTGATTTCGATGTACCCATTTAGCAATTGGCTCTTTGCGGCCTTTGCTGATTTTGATTTCGTAGACGACTGAGGACACTTTGTCTGTTATCAGATGAGGTCCAGTCCACCTGGGCATTAGTTTGCGGGCGAGAGTTCCGGTCTCGGACCCTCCTTTCCCGGTTGCTGGAGCGAACGTATAGTACCAGACTCTGTCTCCCACTTGGAGTTCATTATGAGAGGCCTTCTGGTCGTAGTACGCCTTGCGTCCTTCAGCGGATTTTTCCAGGTTTTTCTGGGCGAAAGCAAAAGTGTTTCTGAGGTGTACATTCAAATCTTTCATGTATTGTTGTGTAGTGTAGGCTGTCGCCATGGCGGCGTCGCCTGGTTGGTACAACAGGTGTAGAGGGAGAGTCATTTGTCGACCGGTCATCATCTCGAAGGGAGAGATGCCAGTTGATGTGTGTGGAGTGGCTCTTATGGCCATGAGGACCAGAGGGAGTTTCACGTCCCAGTCCTTGTGGTTTGCAGCCACGTATTTCTTCAAAATACTCACCACAGTTCTGTTTGCTCTCTCAACTTGGCCTGAAGCCTGTGGGTGGTAGCCGACATGAAAGTTGGCCTTGACGCCTAGCGTCTTCCACAGTTCTTTCATCACTTCACCTGTGAAGTGTGTACCTTGGTCTGAGTTCACCCTAAGGGGAAGTCCAAACCTTGAGAATATATGATTCATTAACAACATAGCAGTGGTTTGTGCTGTGTCGTTAGGAGCTGGTAGGCATTCTACCCATTTGGTGAATGCACAGGTTACCGTGAGAAAATATTTATTTCCTCTAGAGCTCTTAGTGAGTGGTCCAACCCAGTCGATCTGGAGGTCAGACCATGGGAATGCAATGCCTCTGCTTTGCAGTGGTGCTCTGTGAAGTGGTCTGGTTGGCTGAAACTGGCCACAGACCACGCACCCTTCAATGTAGTCCTTGACATCCTTTTTCATTCCAGGCCAATAGGCAATTTGTTTTAATGCCGTCAGCGTGGCTTTATCTCCTTTGTGTCCTGCGGACGGGAGATCATGGGCATGAACTAACATCACCCCCCTTTGTTCATGGGGAACCACGAACACAGGTGAGGACGTTGGTCCATGAGCGAAAGTTAGGATGCCTTTGATTAGTTTTAGCTGTTTGCGCAGCTGATAAAGGACTTTAAGGTCTGGATCGGAATCCAGTTCGTCTTTAGACGGAGTGTTTTTGTCTGGATCAGTCAGGTACAGTATCATGGAGTTGATAGCAGGATCCGACTTCTGTAGTTGGATGATGTCTGGGTCAGTCAGTGCAGGTCGTACAGAGACTGCGTTGTCAGCAGGTCTGGCTGCGGCCTGTGCACGTGTGACTGCCATTACCCTGACTGTAGGTTGTGTTGGCAGAGTCTTGATTAACCAGGAGGGGTCGAAGGACCATAGAGGACCTTCGTCGGCTCCTTCTTTGGCTAAGGAATCTGCAATGTCATTGTAGTGCTTGTCATCGCCTGGGACTCTAGAATGTCCTGGAACTTTCTTCCAGTAGATCTGTAAGTCGTGTGATGTCACCAAGTGATCACACGCTATGAAAAGCTCTTTGTGTTTGACCACTTTCCTGTCGCTTGTTAGGAAACCATTCTGTTTCCACACAGCGAGGTGACAAGCGAAACTTAAACGAGCATAGTTAGAGTCAGTGCAGATGACTAGCGTCTTGATGGAGCGTTCTACTACCATCTGGAGAGCTATTAGGATTCCTGCAATCTCAGCGTACTGAGAAGTCTGAGAGCCTAATTTGTAGCTGAAAGTTATCTGTTCTTGGTCTTGGAGGAGAACTCCTCCAACACCTGCCCTACAGATTTTGTCGCGGAGGAATGAAGATCCATCCACGTACAATGTTGTCATATCTTTGCAGATATTGTCATCAAAGAAGTGGTGATTCGGGTCTTCAGTTACTGGGGGTTTTACCTCAACCGGCGGCTGGGTGGCTGGTACATCTTGTGTACACTTCTGGCAGATTGCCAAGTCCGTCCCCAGATGAGACTTCTTGTTTTGACCATAACGTATGTCTAGGTTAAAACTTTGAAGCGCCATGAGCCACGTTGCAACACGTGAGTTTGTCACCACACCATCTCTGATGCGTTCACTGTTAAGAAAAGTCACTGGCTGGTGGTGTGTTTCCACAATGATTTTCTGTCCACCAATGTAGCTGGAGAAATGTCCTCTTAACAGGCGCGGGCCCGGCCCCGGTACCGTTTCAGCCGAAGCTGCAGGTGTTAGATCAAAAAGAGATCGTGGTTTCCCAAATATGGCAGCTTTGAAAGTTCTGACGCTTTAAAAGTGTTCCATAGGCTGTCTGCTTTTGATTGACACCAATTTTGACCAACTGGGTGAAACTTTTCAGTTTCTAGAGCCAATCAAATGTGAGAAACCCAACAAGCTAGCTTGCACCCTCCTCCTGTTGTACCCCACGTGGGTCTTAGCCAATCAAATGAGAGCTAATTTTGACATCACAATCTTTTAGCCAATGAAATTGCCTTTCGATAGACATGTCACATGACATGGTTTGACCTACTTCAAAGCCCTCAGAAACACTTGGAGCCATGACCAGCAGCTGCGCCCTTCGTGCGTCACACAGTAAGTGCGTGTTTGTTGACGTTTAGGCGTCGTTTTTCTAACTTTGATCGCTCTTTAGCCATGGGTAAATTAGATGGGAACATGAAATAAAAGCTTTTACAGCTTGATTTACAAGGAAAAAGAAACTGATCTGCCACAAAGCTGCTCCTGCCTCCTGTGTGTGCGCAGCTCTCTCCTTTGTGTGCGCAGCTCTGTGTGTCGCAGCAGGGCTCCTGGTGGGGTCAGGAAACCCCTGTGGAGATAATTACACCTCTGTGTGTGTTATCAGAGTCTTATCTTAGGCTGTGGAAATGCAGCAGCACTGCTGTAGTTTCTTTGGGGGTGAAATATCTCCTCTTGTGAGATACAGTATACAGGTAGTCCCCGAGCTACGAGCGGCCTGCTGTCATTTTACTGTATTTCTATCATTTTTAGAGTAAATATATGAATGGAACAGATGTAAGCTTTGAATAGACAGCCATCCTGAAGTATGTTGAAGTACAGAAAAATATTCAGACATTTCAAGTTTGCATAATACAGGTGTTACACAGTATGGCACATTTACTGTAATGTACTAGATTCACAGATTTCCGCCTAGACATGCACATACAAAAACAGGCACAGAATCCTCAATTTTTATGCTATTGACTTCAAATTTGAAACTGTATTAGTAAAGACTTCTGTCTTTGAGGTCATATGAAATTCAAATCACTATCTTGTTGTATCAGTGTGCATGTGCTTGACACATACAAATATTTTCAGGCGAGGCAAGAAAAATACTTTATTTCTGTGTACTCTCACTTCAATGAATAAAAAATAATAACAGATACAACAAATATGACTGCTGAAACTAAAAATTCAAAGTCTTATCTTTACAAAGACACCATCCAATTGTTTGTAGCCCTTAGGGTTCAAGAACAGCTTGTAATTTAATTTGGGTATGTATTTTTTAGGCGTTTTTTGGAATTTGGGGGTGAATGCTAACTGCCCACACTGTGGTCAGTAAAGCTTTCTCACAGTCTGAGAATCTCAACTCGGGGCCTGCCATCGTTTTGCTGGCGTAGGCTACTACACGTTTGTCTCTGTCGTGTATCTGGTACAGACCTGCACTTATGCAATGAGCTGAGAAGCCCACTTCCAAGTAAAACTCTTTGTTGTAGTCTGGGTAGACTAAACAAGGGGCTGACTTGATCCTGTTTATAAGAGCGTCCATTGCCTGTTGCTGTTTGTCAGTCCAAACAAATGGTACGTCTTTTTTAAGGAGTTCAGTCAGTGGTTTCGCAAGGTCCGCATAGTTTTCGATGAATTGGTTCGAGTAGTTACACACGCCCAGAAAACTTTGTAGTTCTTTGAGATTGGTGGGGACTTTGAGATTGTCGAGGCCTTGGGTGCGAGTCAGCTGTGGTTGTACTCCGTCTGGACCTACAAGTAGGCCAACGTAGTCCACTTTGGTTCTGCACCATTGGCATTTTGACAGTGATATCTTAGCACCAGCAGTTGTTAGTTGATTCAGAACGTGGTCGATCTCAGCCAAATGTGAGTCCAGTGTTGGCTGCCTCAAAAGGACATCGTCCACGTAAATCAGTGTCCCACGCTCGTGGGCGTCTGGACATGCTTTGTTCAAGAAGATGTTGAACTCTGCAGGTGAGTTAGCGTAGCCAAAGGGACACCTGTTAAAGGTGTATTGACGGCCACCAAAAGTGAAAGCTAGTTTGTACTGGTCCTCGGCGCGCACAGGGATGGTCCAAAAACCAGAGGCGACGTCGAGGGTCGAGAAGTACTTACCATTGGTGACCTTGGGCAGTTCCTGTTGGAGTTGCGTCATAGGCCATCTGGATAAGGGAACTTGTTTGTTTAGCTTTCGGTAGTCTATAGTGAGTCTCCACTTACCATTTGGTTTTAACACCGGCCATAAAGGCGCAGAGTAAGTGCTGTTACAGTATCGGATGATACCTTTTTCTAACAGGTCATTAATGATTTCTCTGATAGGTTGATGTGCTGCCAGAGGAATCTTGTACTGTCTGACAAATGCAGGGGGAGCATTAGGCGGGGTTGGGATGCTCACTGTGTGGAGCGTGGTCAACCCACAATCCATCGAGTCAGTTGAGAATGATTTCTCATATTTTAGAAGAACTTTGCGAAGTTTGTCCCTTTCTTCATCAGTTTTCAGGGCGTCGGCTTGGGCGACCACCTGGTC
>JBBPBX010070593.1:5269-18550 GCA_038048925.1 Garcialebias charrua | reverse complement strand
ATTTTGCAGCTATCGGTCTAAATTTCAGTCTTCAGAGACACAGTGAATGCAGCTGGTGTTGAAAGCCCTTTCATTCCTCTCTGTGATCCTAATTGTTACCAGAACAGCAGAAAGCTATAGCTTCTGGAAGGTGAGGAGAGGACCTTTATTTCAATTACCTGTCCCCTCTCCACAAACAATATATCACACACACAGACACACTCTAACAATATATCACCTCAGGGCAGAGTGAGTGTCTGTGTGTGTCTGTGCGTGTGTTGAGGTCAGTGATGGGTAATAGAAATAAATGGCCTCGCTTGGCACATGGGTTGCTCACCCTTTGTTAAGTGTATTTTGGAGTGTGGGTGTTAAATGTGTCTGTAGAACAATAGCCATTTAGGCTACAAAGAATGAAGCATCATGCTCCTGCCAACAGATTTCTCTTAGTCTTGAAAACTTGTCTTTTACCGCACAGCTAGTAGAAGCCGCAATCACTCTTTTTTTAGACTCTGTGAAGATTAAGCGTTTTTACTAAATACGTTCCTCCAGGCATTCAGGCAATCCCATGCCGTTTCAACTTTTTCCTTTCCTGACTGTTGATTGTGCTTGTCGTGAACAGGCACCAGTTTATACTTGTACAGCAGCTGTTTCAGTGACAGTGTTTGTGTTTGTTCATGTTGAGCTATTTTCTTTTATAACAGCAGTGGTCACAAAAAATCTGATGAATGTCAATAAAAAGGAAACTGAAAGTCATGCACCATAACTCATGTTCCCTGAAGGAAGGGAACAAGGTGCAACACTATTGCTATGGTAATTGCGCCCCCGCGCGATTACCTGAAGGAATGCATGCATGCCTTTACGGCAGGGGGCGTCAGCGTCACCCCAGAGGCCCCGCCCTCTGGGTACTTAAGACGAGGACGCCCATCCTACTTTCTCCAAGTGCACTTCACCGAGCTTCAGCATTGAAAAGGGCCAACTGTGTTGCACCTCGTTCCCTTCCTTCAGGGAACATGAGTTATGGTGCATAACTTTCAGTTCCCTTATCAGTCAGGTCTCTCGGTGCAACACTATTGCTATGGGAACATAATTCATTCACGTCCTTTAAATGCTCAGTAAAATGCATGCTTGTGAGAACTTCTGCCTTTATACATTAGGCATCTCTCTCTACTGTATGTTAGAGAGGACAGCCTGAGTGACGTCATATGCAGTAACGTCCAAACTGTAATGTTTTGCAAATGTGTTCGTTGAGCTCCAGTTCGCAGCTGCACAGATGTCTGCAACTGGTACGCCCTTGAACAGTGACCACGAGGTGGCCAAGCCTCGAGTAGAGTGTACCCCAGAGGGTACCTGTTGACCTTTGCTACTATACGCCCTTTTAATGGCCTCAGTCACCCAGTGTGAAAGGCGCTGCTTTGACAGGGCCCTACCAGTAGCCGGGACGGCAAAACATACAAACAGTTGGTTTGTTTTCCTCCAATCAGCTGTTTTTTCAATGTAAGCACCCAGGGCCCGAACTGGGCAGAGTGCTCTCAGTCTCATCTGTTCCTCAGTGAGGACGGGAGCAGGAGGAAATGAAGAGAGTTCAAAGTCCAGACTTCTGGGATTCAAAGTTAGAACCTTTGGGACATATGCAAGGTTAGGTCGTAGGGTGACCTTTGACCCGTCAGGGGCAAACTTTGTGCACATTGGGTGCACCGACAGAGCGTGGAGGTCACCCACACGTTTAGCTGAGCAAAGAGCCAGGAGCAGAGCGGTCTTATAAGATAGCAAATCTATCTTAATGTTGCTTAAAGGTTCGAATGGGGGCTCACAGAGAGCATTCAGGACCAATTGGAGGTCCCAATCAGGGGTCAAAGTCCTGCTGGGAGGTCTCTTCCTCAATACGCCCTTCATGAACCTTATCATGAGAGGGTGCGCACCGGGTGTCTTTCCCCCCAGCCTTCGTGGCATGCCGAGATGGCTGATAAAAACACCTTAATTGTGGAAAAAGAGCGGCCTTTCTCCAGCAGGTCCTGTAGAAAGGTAAGAAGCTGGACCAGGTCACAGGAATAAGGGACAATATTCCTTTCCATGCACCAAGCTTCAAAAACACACCATTTACGAGCATAGAGAGTCTGTGTTGACATTGCTCTCGCTCCCTGGATCATATTTACCACGTTGTTGGGTAGGCCTGAGGCCATCAGTTTGTTCCTCTCAGCAACCAAGCTGAAATTTGCCACAGTCTTGGGCGTAAGTAGAGAGGTTGTTCGTGTGGTTGAGACAACAGGTCCCTGAAGGAGAGCAGCTGCCCGAGTATCAGAATTACGCACACCTCTGAGGGCCATGGGCCCTGTGGCCTCCTGGGGGCCAACAATATTAGGGATGGGTCCCTCCTGTATGTGTGCTCCCGCGTCACCCGAACTAGGGGTGTTGGGGGAGAGGTGTAATGCATTGCCTCTGCTGGACAGCCGTGGGTTAGAACGTCTGTTTTTGCTTCGTTTAGTGAGAGGCATGGGACATAGAGCGTGCAGGTTTTGTATGCGAACAGACCTCTGGATTCCCGGCCGCTCCGTGGCTGGGTCTAGTTCACAAGCCTCTGATTCTGCCACTGCTCTGGAGCTGGCTTCGACTCCAGGCACGCTTCCCCTAAGGATGTGTTTTGACCAAGGTGGTGGTGGCGGCCCATTCGCCCAGAAATACGGTAATCTGGGTGCTTTTTTGCAATATTATGACTGAGCTGAAAACCTCCCGATGAGGGGATTTATTTAAAGGCACTTCTGGGCTAGTGCGCTGAGCTTGGTCACACATTGCAGGGCCACTGCTCGTGTACAGCCTGCTGGTTTTACAGGTTGTGAAGCCAGTTCCGGTTTGAGGGCCTAAGGCTGTACAAATATAATTTTTCTGCTCAGTACCTACAAGCCTGGATGATTTCACCAGGTCCAGGCTTTCCCGGGCACGAGGAAGAATTATCTGATTCGGCCCAGGTGCATTTCTTGTGTCGTAACAATATTTATTTACAGCTTCTGCAGCATTATTGTTGTCCCCTCTGCCAGCATGTGTGCATGGCCCGGGCCTACAGGCTTCTGTTGCAGCGCCCCCATGGCTCAATGTAGTCATCCGCTGAAATGCATTCGGGGCCATGACAGTACGTCGTCATGGTCACCGTGTTCAGTCGGCACGCCCTCCGGGCATGCGGACGTGTTGCAGGCTTGGGGAATTTGTGTATTGTTGGCCCCCTGAGCTCCGGCGGTGCGGGTGGGTAGGTGTGTGACCCCCCTCACCTGGCTTTGTGTGAGCCGGTTTACCTGCTCGCAGACGCCGCGGGGTCTGTCTGCTGCAGACAGTCCCGGGACAACCTGCTGGGGTTTATTGTTCTGATCTGACACCCCGTGCACCGCGAAGGGAGGGAGGATGGCAGCCCCCTCCCTTCATAGCGATTGTTTTCAAAGGGGGGTTGTGTTGTTGTTGTTCATCACTTTTTTTTTGTCAAGAAACAGGGCAAAACTGCTCTTTGAATTTTTATTTTGTGCAACAACCTTTTGACTTTATTTCACATGCATCAGAACATTCATGTTTTGTGCATACAGTAAAGTCACCAGCTTTTTGTAGTGTCTTACAAATAAAGTCTAGGTATGTAAAATTAGGCTCCCGTACCCCTTTGGCGGACGAGCCAGCAGAATTATGCAGAGGACCTACTTCATCAGGCTCGCTTCTGTCTTGCATCACGATTCACCAAGGAAGTCCTCTGTTGGACCGCCTGGCGGGGGACAAATCTGTTCCTACTCCAGGACTGACTGGCCTAAGGTAGACCCGGTGGGGGTCTCTGCCGGTGCTCCACCTCGTACGCCAGCCTCTTCTGCGGAGTATGGTGTGTGGCTGAGCGGTGTCGATGCTGCATTGGTCTGCTCCCGTTCATCTCCCTGGGGGGAGGGGGGCGGCAAAATCTCTCCTTGGCATGCCCTCCCGGAAGGCCTCAGCCTGCTTAAGCCTCTGCTCCAGCCTGGTCTGGATCCGGTCCAGGGCTCTCCCGAAGAGTCCCGTTGGCTCTATGGAGTTGTGCAGAAAAGGGACCCGCTGACCTTCCGGAAGGTCTGTCAGGGTCATCCACAGATGACGCTGGGCAATGACCACCTCAGCCATACATCTCCCTTGTGCAATGGCTGCTGTCCCCATCATGCATAGCACAAAGTCAGTGGCCATATGGGCTTCTTCTAGCACCTCAGTTACAACCTGCTTGTCTGTTGTCACCTGGAGCTCCTGTAGCTTTTCTGCCAGGTACGCGTGCATCATGGCGGATACGTTCATTGTGCGTGCCGCGAGGCCCTGAGGTCTGTAACACTTCTCGAGCTGAGCAGCTAAGGCTCGACAGGCTTTACTGGGCAAAGTCGGTTTTGTTCCAGAAGATCTGGTGGCCAGATGAGAAGCAAGCATGTCCTCCATCCAAGGGCGGAGTGACCATCGGGAGATTCGGGAGAAATCCTGATGGGCCGCGACATGAATGGGCCGATAGACCACGGGGAAAATGATGACGGTTGAATAAATCTGCTCAAAATCGACTTGTCCCTGCGTTTAGGCTGCAGGCTGCAGCCTCTTAAAGGGAGGGAGCGCTGATCACTTTAAGAGACTGCAGCCTGCAGCCTCTTAAAGCGCTGATCCCTTTAAGAGGCTGCACTGCACTGGGCTGGCAGCTTGGGAGCTACCATTTGATAAAAAACACCCCTGAAAGTTCACCGTTGGTTGATTTCAACCCAGGAGCGCACGTATTTTCCAAAACATCAGGTGATGGAGCAGCGCGGAGTCCAAACTGCTAGCAATAAAAATGGATAGGAAGAGGCCAGGTGGAGCTGAAAAAGTCAGGTTGAAGAAAAGAAAGGCGGAGGAAGCTGCCAAATGTGCAAAGCTTACAGACATTTTTTCAAAGAGACAGACAGAAGAAGCAACAGGTAATGATATAAATTAAAAACTAGCATAATAAATTAAGCTAATGTCACAACGTTGTACTATGTCACTAAACATGCATGAAAGTCAAGTGGGACCTAAACGGACATAGCTTAATTAAAAATAAAAGCAGAAATATATAAATTGACCAATAAATAAATAAACGTCAAAGGACAATTTAAATTAAAAGAGAACTTTATCTCATACCCTGATGCATGCTCAATAATCCAGGTAGAAAAATCTAAAAAAGCTAAGTCTGGTCCTCTGGACATTTTTTGCTTTGTTTTGTTTTGTTTTTTGAATGTCCAGAGGACCAGACTTAGCTTTTTTAGAACTTTATCTCATGTTTTAAAAATTAATTGACCATCATGTTTTTTTTCCAGCTTAGTTCCAACAAATTATATATTTTAATTCATAATTTTACATTTTACTGTGCTTAAAATACCGGTAGGCCTATATATTTTTTTGTTTTTACTTTTACTCTTAGATGACTTGTGTTATGTAATTAAATGTAATTATTTTTTTAATTTTCCACACAAGTCCTTATTTACGTAATGAGGCAGAAATGCATGAGGTGAAGTGAAAACAGGAGACAGAAAAATGTTAAAGCAACACATTTAATAGACAAATAAAAATAAACTCATGCATATGCATACATATTGCAACCAATGCCAAACTTGTCTCTGATTTTGCTTGTCTTGACCCTAAAAACTTTTCAGAGATAAGGCTTAAAGGACTCAAGAGCTCAGCACTTCAAGAAATAAGCAAAAATCTGCTTAGATTTGATGAGAGAGCCACAGTGAGTACTTTACACACAGAGCTGTCCAGTCTAGCATCCCAGTGGGATAGGCTCAAAAAGTCCCCTCTGGAAGAGTCCACTGTCAGGATGGTACTGAGATGGAACAGGGTGGCCAGGAGGGCTCAGTTGAACCAGAGATTGAACTTGAAAGCAGGGCTTGTTCTTCTTGCAGAAACTGTGTTATCTGTGTTTACCTTATATTGACACAGTATAACCTTTTCACAGATGCCTACCCAGTTATAGGGCTGGCATACAAATATTTGTTGACCCTTTCATTGTCTCAGGTTGCATGTGAACAAATATTCTCTCTACGCTCAAGTTCATCAAGAATAGACTACGAAGCACACTTAACCAGGAGCATTTGGAGGCATTTATGCTGATGTCCACAGAGAAAGAACTTCTTATGTCCATTGACAATGACAAAGTAACAAATATGGTGGCAGAAACTAGTGCACTTCTTAGGCGCTTACTGATGCTGTAGATCACATGTCAAACTCGAGGCCCATGGGCCAAATCTGGTCTCATTGACATTTTATCTGGCCTCAAATTTAATATTTTAAATGTAAAATAGTTTTATGGTTTATCTTTTTGTCACTGTATTTAGTGCAAACTTCTCATGACAGCTGGCCAACGTTCAAGCCAACAAAATTACGTTTTGAGTTTTTCAGTAATCTTTGAGTCTGATATGGAAAGAGCAACAAAGAATTGACTTATCTTTTTCTGTTTTTTAAGTCAACTAATTTAGTTTTTTTTCCCCACCTGATTTGCTGAATTGTAACAAAATGTAACAAAAAATTATAACAAAAAAAAAGTTGTTGATTGTATTGCAATTAAAAAAATATTATAGGCTACATTTTTGCCTAATATTTTTAAAATGTGAAAAAATGGGCCACTCTTGGCCATTAAACTCCCGGGCTGAAAAGTTGTCCCACTCCGCCCCTGCCTCCATCTGTGGCACGTTGGCTATTCCTGCTGCTTCCATTCTAGCCACGTTGAGGAACTGTGAGAGCGAGAGCAGCATGGAAGCTTTGGGTTCAGCCCAGGTGCGAGTAAGCTCTGTGAGGAAATCCGGGAAGATGGGTATCCTGTGTCTTGTTATGGATTGCTGCTTGGCATAAAAATAATTCCTTGCCAACCTCGTGACCTGTTGACGAGGTGGAGGTTCCGGCCAAGGGATCTGTAGCGCGTCCACCACTCTGCGGCACAAGTCGAACAGAGCGGGGATCAAAGTGTCTGTCTCCGGCAGCACTGGTGCCAGGTTGTGAGAGAGGTCCTCCTCCTCTCCTTCGTACTTGTTGTCAGCTTCATCACCAGAAATTTAACCTGAGGCTGTTAGCGAGATCTCATCCGTGTTCATCATGCCTCGAGTGTCAAATTCGGCTGTCGAGTCCCCAACGGGAGCCGCCATGTCCGGGCTGTCGCCCCATTTGACCCGAGTACTATCCTCCAAGTCCATGCTCTCGAGCTCCGGCGTGGGAGTGAGAGCCTCTGTGAGGTCCGGGTCTGTTGGCGCTGCAGCTGCGCCCATGGTCTACTCAGTGTCTCCTCACAGCTTCCAGCATCTGGCTGCAGTGTGGACAGGAGTCCGGGGCGTCCAACGCCATTTTCGCGTGCAACATTCCCAGGCAGACAGGACAGGTATCGTGGGTGTCCGTCACCGAAAGGGAAAATGCGCAACCGCTGGGGCAGGCGCGCGAGGTGGGACTTGCCGTCCTGCTAGGCTTTTTCGTAAATCTTGGCTTTCGCTTTCCATTCTCGGGAGCCATGTCCGAGAAAAAACAAGCAAGTTTTCTTAAAATCCTTGTCCGAGACGTCTCCTCCGTCGCGTCACTTTCGCTGGCTAGCCTGCTACAATTTTAGCAGGGTAGCGATGTGACGCAGTTAGCGCCGTCGAGCGAAGCAGTCTGCGGAGATAAGAGAAGAAAACTTCGGGGTTAAGGAAAAATGTGCCGGACTAGCTTTCGCCAGCCTAGCAATACGCAATTTCTCTGTACGCTCAGCGTAGGGAGCGAGCTCACCTCTAACGAGCGATGTGTCTACAGAAAAGTTCCACGAAGTTCAGGTTTAAACGAGGTGAAAGGCAAAAAGAGAAAGTAGGATGGGCGTCCACGTCTTAAGTATCCAGAGGGCGGGGCCTCTGGGGTGACGCTGACGCCCCCTGCCGTAAAGGCGGTGAATGTATTCCTTCAGGTAATCGCGCGGGGGTGCAATTCCCATAGCAATAGTGTTGCACCGAAGAGACCTGACTGATAAGGGAACTAACAAAACAAATGAGTTCCAGGACCCCATCTACACTAGTATAGATAATTTTAGAACAAACATTTCCCCAGTTTATGAAATATTATTGCCCAGACTATTCATAAAAAATGTAGAAATACTCTTACTGCTCCACCAGTTGGAGAGAATACCTTATCAACAAAACAAAATACAGAGAGCTTGGCTAAAGGTTCTCCCCAAATGTTTTCCCCTCAATTATCAACTTTTTTATGGGGTGACATTTATAAAGTTACACAGTCAAAAATTAACAGCAATATATTGGTTTATTTAGCTTTTCATAAAAAAAAAATTTTTTCAAAGTCATATTTTCACCATGTTATTCATACATGTATAAATGTCATGTAGTTCCAAATTAAACATTTACTTTACAAGCTAAATATTTAGTTTAGCTTAGAAAACAAATGTTTAGTTTGTAAACATTTAATTCCTAAACTAAATATTTAATTTTTTAACTAAATATTTAGCTAAATATTTAGCCAGCAAGTTAAATATCTAGGTCCAAGCTAAATATTTATATCTATCTATCTATCTATCTTCATTTACCGTCCAATTTCCCGATTCCGGGGTGGGACGATGCTTCTTTGTCGCCAAGTTTTGACACCAGATTAGGCGGTCAGTTGCATCCAGTTCATTGAGGTTCAACGCTTTCAGATCTTCGAGCTAAATATTTAATGAGCAAATGATATATTTATTTTGTAAGTCAAATGTTTACCTTGGAAAAATTCATATTTAAGTCTGAGCTAAATATTTAATTAACAAATCAAATATTTAGTTTAGGGATTTAAAGTTTAGCTTAGAAATTAAATGTTTAGTTTATAAATTAAATAGTGAGCTTGCTAACTAAATATTTAACTTGCAAGTTAAGTATTTAGTTTGTAAACTAAAAAATAGCTTGAAAATTAAATATTTAGTTTGGACCTATGACATAAATGTATGAATAACATGGTGAAAATATGTCTTTGAAAAAACATATACCTTTTTTTAATTTTGAAAGGCTAAATAAACCAAAATATTGCTGTTAATTTTTGACAATGTAATTTTACAAACAGCACCCCATACTTATTCAGCACACATTCCAATGTTATATGGGGCAGGATCTAAATTAAGTTAAACTAAAATAAATAAATAAACAAAAATTTCTAATTTGTATTTTAGTTTCCAAGCCACAAATTCAAGGGGGTATGACTGAAATAAGCTGCAATGTCAAAATTTCTGAAAAGTCTCCAGTCCCTAGGATTTCAGCAAAATGTCTTCTCTTTGTAAAGTGTTTGTAAAAATGTGCTTTCTCCCAAAATATTTTTTTCCCAAAAGCCCCATGTGGTGTGGATGAAAACAGGACACACATTATAAAAGTATATGAAGAGCACACAGTAAGTTCACGTGAATACATCATATGTTTGTTTGCATGCAGTTTAGTTAACTAATACCACTGAATGCTTTTTTAACTTTTGCTTTTCAGCTATTTTTTCTTCATAACTGATACTGAAACTTGTTTTATGTTACCATTATATATGGGACGAACTGGGAGCAGTTCTGATAGCTTTTTAGTCTAGGAGTTTGGTTCTTCTGCAGCTTCTGAAGTTCCAAGAAGGTGCCAATCAACCACACCTGTGACCCATTCCCCTGAGGAGAACCAGGAGTACCTGTACAGGCTGCAGAAGAGCTCTACTCCCGACTGAAGCATTACATACCTAATGGAATTTGTGTTTCTAGCCTCTACATGTAATTAACTGTGATGGTTAAAACTTAGCTTGTACTCCTCCATGTTTCAGCCTGTGTTCCACTGGATCCTCGACTCCTAAGTAAAACTAAAATTCCTTGTGGACCTCCTCAGCTATCTCCACCGCTATCTCCACCGCCTTCCAACCACTTGTCGTCCACACCAGTAACTCTTCTCCTACACCTTCCCCTCATGTGCTGGAACCCCTTTGGATCATCTTCCTCAATTCCACAATGCCAACTATAAGAAAAGAAGTTTCATTACTCAACATCATTGGAGTTCCACCAACCTGATACAGTATATCTTCTTGTCCCCCAAGGTTCCAGAGTTCCCATGTACATAGTGGTATATTGTGTTGACAATGTTACCTTTTCTACATTTGGAGTTAGTCTCACTTCAGTTCATACTCTCTGGGTTCTGAGCATTAATTACATTTAGATCTGTATAATCTACATGAAGGTATTGAATAACATTCAACGTAATTAAAAAAAGTATTAATTAATTAATAAAAACTGAAGTTAAAAATACTCGAAATATTAAAACTTAAGGTACAAAAAAAACATTAAAAAGGATTTGTAGAGAAACATCTATACAGGTATAGTGGTGATGATCAATCCAAGAGTTATCAGTGGATATAAAACTGGCCACACTCACTGGAAGTGTCAGAGGACGAGATGAGAGGGGCGAGTTTGCCAAATGTGTTTTATGCCAGCTGCATGTCGGAGTCTGCTGCTGAAGGCCTTGGCCAGCAAAAAAGTCTCTACAGCATTTTGCCAAAGTCATAAGGGGTTTCCATGCAGCCATGTTTGTCTTCTTTTAACCATGCATAGATGGATCAAATGAAGGACAAGTGAGAACACAGATCACTTTCAATATTTCTGGCAGGAACGAAGGGGTTTGAAGCAGCAGTGATCAAACAAAGTCATGCAGACAGAACACCAGGGTATGGCCTGAGAGGTGCGGATAGATGTGTTACATCAAAACATGACCAGAGACCTATGGGAAATAATAAAATAAATTGTAAAAGACATGAGTCATTACTAAAAATGTTTTCATTATTCACAAACTTTATTTTTCTTGTATGGGAATATTGAGGGGCCCCAGCTGAGCCTCAGGTTTCTCATGTGTGCATCAGAGCAAATAATAGAAAAGTTTCAGCTGGCAAACAGAGCTCAAAGATGTAGTGATACAGTTTAGAGAAGGTGCTGCAGCAGCTTCACATTTTACACAGAAATATGTCAAAATATCTCACTTTAGCTTGTCCTCCTGCATCCAAAATGCAATCCCATGTGCCTGCATGTGTGTTTGCATTTATCTCTGTGTATATGATACCTTGCTTATGTCCTTCAGAATTAGCAATGCAAAGTTACAGTATCAAAATACATATTCATTAGGATTTTAAAGCTCCGCTGACATCATCTTTTAACTTTCCATAAAATGGCACAACATATATATATATATATATTAAGATTGACCTCTGATCGTTTTTGCTAAAACAATGTTAAATTAATTAAAATTCCTCTCAAAAATAGTTTAAAATTAGCGCCTTTTTTTTACATGATAAATACGGATTTTCCCGTCGCGCGATTATGACGTCACACACAGACTCGCCTCAACTGCGCACATTGAATACAATGGACGAAGATGCAAACGCATCCGTCCAATTTAGCCATTTAAAACTTTATATTTTAGCGGTTTGTCTTCAGAGAAGCCAAAGTTATTTCGAGTAAACAGCAGGTTATAATTTTTTTTCAGCTCCTGCTGGTTTTTGGAGACTTTTCACTTCAGGAAGTGAGCAGGTGTGTGATGACTTACACCAGCTGCAAGTTGAGAGGCAGAAGGAATTCTACAACATGTAAATCGTTTCCACAGCACTGAAATGGTAATATATTAGTTAATGTTTCTAATAATTATTCAACATTATTAGTTATTAGTTTGTGTACAAAACAATTTGCACAGGCTCCTGCTGATCATGTTGCTTCAATTTGTCAGCTTTGTTATGTAATCCAGTCAACATGTTGAAAATATTTCATATTTATTTTTCTATTTAATTTGGACATCACTTGGTGTTATATGTGGTGTATCATTAAAATGAATACACCAATGAATTGAAGCAACATGATCAGCAGGAGCCTGTGCAAATTGTTTTGTACACAAACTAATAACTAATAATACCCTGATGCATGCTCAATAATCCAGGTAGAAAAATCTAAAAAAGCTAAGTCTGGTCCTCTGGACATAAAAAAAAAAAGCAAAAAAAAGCAAAAAAAATTGTAGAAACGTTTCGTATATATATATATATATTATATATATATATATATATATATATATATATATATATATATATATATATATATATATATATATATATACAGGTATTCCCCGATTTACGAGCGAGATCCGTCACAAGGGGCGCTCGTAAACCGGAAATCTCGTAATTTGGAACGGCCGCCATTTCTCTCGTAAACCCGGAAGTCCGCTCGTAAATTTCGCCAGCGCACCTAAAAACACTCTATTTTCATCTAAAAACTACTTTTGAGTGCATAAAAATGATCGGAAACGTGTGTTTATATGCTTAACTTGCTAACTGTAGTGAAAAAACACATGAAAACTCAGTATTTTTTTCGTTTTTTCCAAAAATTCAACCCGGAAGTCCGCTCGTAAATTTCGCCAGCGCACCTAAAAACACTCTATTTTCATCTAAAAACTACTTTTGAGTGCATAAAAATTATCGGAAACGTGTGTTTATATGCTTAACTTGCTAACTGTAGTGAAAAAACACATGAAAACTCAGTATTTTTTTCGTTTTTTCCAAAAATTCAACCCGGAAGTCCGCTCGTAAATTTCGCCAGCGCACCTAAAAACACTCTATTTTCATCTAAAAACTACTTTTGAGTGCATAAAAATGATCGGAAACGTGTGTTTATATGCTTAACTAGCTAACTGAAGTGAAAAAACACATGAAAACTCAGTATTTTTTTCGTTTTTTCCAAAAATGTGCAGCTCGTAAGTCTGGGACCTCGCAGATCAGAGCGCTCGTAATTCGGGGACTACCTGTATATATATACGCACAAAGCACTGATAAGTATTAGTGTAGTACATTAGTAGAAACACTCTACTACAAAAAGTAGACAAATGGAGACTAGAGAGTTTTTTTAAAAATGTAATAAAATAGTAAATAAAGACCAACAAAACGATACATAATTGAAGACTAAGGTTCCTAAGACCAAATAAAAGCAACAAATGTAAGGCCGAAGCCAACAGGCAAAGTAGGTTTTTCCAAATTTTCTTCCCAAGCAGCAACACTTGCATATAAACGCTTAAACTACCCTTGATCAATAGTTTTCAAGGTCTTTCAGAGTTCATTTTAGCTATCTCCAACTGATGACTAAGATCTTAAAGTGAAGTCAACAAATCCCCACCCCACCCCGAAAGATGCATCAAACTTCAGTCGATAAGCTACTGCCTTGTTTGTGCTGAAATACATTTTAATGGCAGTCAAACTGTATTATTCTTAGGAGGTTTATCTTAAGGGATTAAAACATATTATGTCTTTATAATAATAATAATAATAATAATAATAATAATA
>JBBPBX010070592.1:0-18550 GCA_038048925.1 Garcialebias charrua | reverse complement strand
CAGATCACAGGTCTGCGGCTGCTCAGATACCTTCATTTTTTTTAAAATTCTTAATGATTTCAAAAGCAGAGCTGCAGAAGTAAAGGTTATTTGTGCCGTGTTCGACACATCTCCGTTTTAATAAGAGACTCCAGGGGGTGGTGACACGTGCTGAGTGAAATCACGCTCACCTGTCAGCTGCTGTAACAGCTCTGATGAACTGACTCTGTCGAGGCTGCAGCAGATGTGCACATAATCTGCAGCACTGGATTTCTGTCTCCGCCCTGCCTGCAGCCGCTCCTGCTGCTTCAGGTTGAAGGTCCCGCTCATCCTCCGAAAACATGTTTGTTTGTTTGTTCTGACTGGTCGGGTTCTGGTCCGTTCTGCTCTCTGTGGCCTAACCCACGCTGACCCGTTGGCTGCCACGCCTGCAGAAAGTCATTTTATTCATTATGGATTATTTTGTTTTTTTCCCCCATTTCAGCCTGCAGTGTTCCTGAAGGCAGCCACATCTGGATGTGTGCTCTCACGCTCAGCTGAGAAACAGGACGTTTGTTCATAATCGTTTTGTTTCCAGTCACAATAACAATGATTAATATAATTAATATAGCACTTTGGGATCTGTTACTGATGTAAAGTGCGTTATAAATAAAAGTTATTATTATTAGTATAATCTAATGTTCAAAACAGAGCTGTCATCTCAGGAAAGCATACACAGGATAAAAACGTGTTTAAACGTGTATTAATTTAATAACTAAATAAATAAAAAATCTGAACAAAATGTAAACAGGGGAAGTGGTGGCACAGAAGCTAAAGAAGGTGGATTTGTGATTAAAAGGTTGCTGGTTTGATTCCCTGCACCGACAACATCAAAATGTGGGTGGAAAAGGTGAAACACCCACACCTGTCTACACCTTCATCTGCCCCATTCTGGGCCCCTGAGCACGACCCTCAATGTCCGATTCACCTGGCACCCTAGATGGAAGCCCCCTGCTCCAGACAGAGGGCTGTGGTAGGACATTCGGTGTAAAATAAATTCTATGTGGTAGTAGCTGAGAGTCATTCACAACAGATACTGAGGGCGAACTGATCACGCAACAATTTTATTAAACTTTTGTTGAGATATTCCTTCGAGTACCATATTTTCCACACTAAACTTCACTCCGGAGTAAAGGCAGTCAAAAAATCATATATAAGTCACATTTATTATACATTTAAGTAAGTAAGTAAGTAAACTTTATTTATATAGCACCTTTCACAGATATAAAATCACAAAGTGCTTTACAAAAGAAATACACATAATAAAATCATACTAAAATCATACTAAAATCATACACTCTTAAAACATGCTATACAAAAAGGTTACACATGATAAACTCTAAAATCGATAAGTACAATTAACCATAAGCCTGTTTAAAAAGATAAGTCTTAAGACTTCTCTTAAATGCATCAGTCGACTCGGAGCCGCGCATTGTTAGAGGGAGAGCGTTCCAGAGCCTCGGTGCCACCACCTGAAATGCTCTATCACCACGGGTTTTAAAATGGGTTCTAGGGACCGACAGCAGTAGCTGATTAGAAGACCTCAGAGTTCTAGACTGACAGAGTGGCTTCAAAAGATTGAAAACATATTTGGGAGTCTCACCATGGAGTGCTTTAAAAGTTAAAACCAAAATTTTAAAATGAACCCTAAAATATATCGGAAGCCAGTGGAGAGAGTACAGAACAGGAGTAATATGATCCGTTCTGCGGGTTCCAGTCAAAAGTCTGGCTGCAGCGTTCTGCACAGACTGAAGAGAAGCCATGGTGGATTTACTTATCCCTACTAAAAGGCCGTTACAATAATCCAACCGAGAAGAAATAAAAGCATTGACAACCATTTCTAATTCTGTCTTAGATAAAATAGCTCGCAACTTTGAAATGTTCCTTAAATGATAAAAACAGTTGCGAACTAACAGTTTACAATGACTGTCCATTGACAGAGAGCTGTCAAAGAGAACACCCAGATATCTAAGGTTGTTTTTGTTCGAAGGATTTAAGAACCCAAGATGCTTCCTTATTTCCAAGATTTTATCATCTGGAGCAACGATAAGCGTTTCAGTCTTAGCAGCATTTAACTGCAAGTGGTTGTCATTAAGCCAAATTTTAATGTCAGATAGGCAGTTACTGAGTTCGGTCAATTTGTAAAATTCAGACAATCGAAAGGAACAGTAGATTTGAATATCGTCTGCATAGACATGGTATGAGACGTTACTGTAGCGATCGAAAATAAAACTCAATGGGCGAATGTACAGTAAAAATAAGAGTGGGCCCAAAACTGAACCCTGGGGCACCCCATAGGACAGCTCAGAAACATTTGAGTGAACATTGTTCATAAAAACAGTAAAAGACCTATCGGACAAATAAGACTTAAACCAGTTTAAAACAGTGCCAGAAATACCAAACAGAGCTCTCAATCTGTTGATAAGAACAGTGTGATCCACAGTATCAAAAGCTGAAGACAGATCCAGAGCAACAAACACAGTGTAGTGTCCAGAATCAGCTGCCATCAACACATCACTGGACACTTTTAATAATGCTGTTTCTGTGGAATGCAGTCTACGAAAACCTGATTGGAAATTGTCCATAAGTTCATTTTCCTCCATAAAAAAGTTCAATTGTTGTGCTACAACCTTCTCAAGGATCTTTGACATGAATGGAAGTTTAGAGATAGGTCTGTAGTTTTCAGGCAGAGAGGAATCCAGGTTAGGCTTTTTTAGCAGAGGACAAACTGCGGCAGTCTTAAAGCATTTAGGTACAGCTCCAGAACATAGGGATAAATTTATCAAGCTGACTACACTTGGACCAATACAATTAAAAATATCTTTAAAAAGAGATGTTGGTACTATATCCAGTGGACTCGAAGACAATTTCATTTGTTTCAAAAGATCATTGATATCATTAATGGTTACTGTACTAAAAGAGGACCATGTATTTGAAGTCAAAGGTTGTGGGTCCAGGTGGTTAGCAAGTGACGGAGAGATACTAGCTCTAATATTTGCAACTTTGTCCGTAAAAAATTTTAAAAACTGATTACAATCAGCATGTGTAAAAGCACTTTGAAATGAGCACAATGGAGAAACAATGTTCTTAATAGTGTCAAATAAGATTTTTGAATTTCTTCCTTTTGATTTGATGAGATCAGCAAAATAATTTAACCTTGCATTTTTGATCATCTCATTTAACGAACTAATTAAGTCTTTAAGGTGAAGCCTGTGAACCAACAGATCAGTACGTTTCCATAAACGTTCAGTTTTCCTGCATTCTCTCCTCAATGTCATGATTTCCTTGTTAATCCAAGGAGAACTTGTACGATGAACAGTGTTCTGCTTTAATGGTGCAACTAAATTCAAAATGTCGTTGCAGTAAATGTTAAAGCCAGAAACTGCTAAGTCCACATCCAAAGAATTACAAACTAAGGTGGAGGGATCAAAATGAGAGATAAAAGTTTCAGCTGTGTGCTCAGTTATGATCCTTCTTTGGATCAAACGACTAGGAGGAGCAGGGTCAGGGCTGAAGGACACATTAAAATATATGCAACTATGATCACTGAATAATATGTCCTTCACACGAACATGATCAATATTGAGGCCAAAAGAAAAAACAAGATCTAAAATATGGCCTTTGCAATGTGTGGGAGAATTGACATGTTGAATAAAGTGGAAAGACTCAGTGATAGAAATGAGGTCAGCAGCTGCCTTACAAGAATCATCATCTACGTGCAAATTAAAATCACCCAAAATTATAATTTTCTCCAGCTTGATGATAGTAGACAGCAGCTCAGTAAATTCAGATAAAAACTCTCCGGCCGCGCCGGGAGGCCTGTACACCAAAATACAATAAAACAATTTAAAAGAGCCAACTTTAATTATCTGAAGTTCAAAAGTAGAAAAAGGTGATGGTTTTACCAGTCTGCAGGGGAAAGTGTCTTTAAACATGGTCGCTAGTCCACCTCCTCTGCGCCCTTCTCTTGGAGTTGCAAGCACCGAACAGTTTCCTGGACAGAGCTCCCGCAGGTGAACAAAATCCAAACTTTGTTGCCATGTTTCAGTTAAAAACATGAAATGGAGTGATTCCTTAGTAAACAGTTCGTTCACAGCAAATGATTTGTTACTGATGGAGCGAACGTTGAGGAGGGCCATGCGCAAACATGAGGGATTATCCACTCTCGCATCCAAATCCAGCGGCACACAGATTAAGTTGCTCTTGTCAGCGAAGCGATTATGGCGAAAAAACCTCCTTTGTTGAACAGGTAGAACTCCATTCATGCAAGGTGAGTCAAATATCGATGATGGGTCATTGCAGGACCCGACAAATTCAGCTCCCCGCGACGTGTCCGACACCCAGTTGGATTGCATAATCCGCAGGCATCGTGATGAAACCCATTCACCAGCCACAGATCTGTGCGATCTTCTTAAACGAGCCTTGACTCCAGCTCTAGATCCCCTCTTTCGTTTCTTGCTTCTGGCGTATTGCAGCACGCACTCAGGTGAGCAGCAAACAAACGGAGGTGGACCACTCCCTCTAGAACTGCTCCAGCTGTTACAACAGCGCAGCGACTCCTTGATCGCCAGCAGCGCATCTCGGTCGTAAACACGAACAGCAAACGTGACACAGTTACTAATAAAAACTAAATAGACTAAAAATAAAAGCAACAGATGGCTAAAACGGATAAATCGGGTAGCACTGGCGAAGAATCCGTGTATCATTCGTTCTTTCTATTTTTAATTGCCAATCAAAAATCAAATAATGAAAAAGTGACTGGTTTTTTTGTTTTTCGTTTTATTTTTTTAAACCAAAAACGAAAAACGGACTGGTTTTTCATATTTCGTTTTTATGCTAAGATCAAAAACACGAAATGGAAAATCGGGCACTTGAACAGAATTTGATTTTAATATTTAATTTGACGGCTTTACGTGACCCGGAAGTTTCGTGCAGAAAAATAACTTGTCTACACTCCAGTTGGTGGCGGTAATGAACACCTAAGCGTTATGCGAACTGCCAAAAATCCCTAAAAGAAGAAGAAGAAACAGAAGAGGACGAAACGAAACAGCACGTTTTGCCACAACCTGCCATGGAAAGTTATGTATTATTTCGAGAATCAAAGCGTGTCACTCTAAAAGAGGAGGACATGACAACTGAAAAAATCAGCAGGATTTTCCAGGTATAAATTGTGTTAAAGAAACTTTTTTGTGAAACTGAATTGTACTTTTAACCACAAAAGGTAGCTTAGCCTACATTTTCAATACCTGCTATATTAGCTTAATAATTCATAGTATTATTTAGTTTGTTTTGTTATATTTACTCTCTGCAGTAGCTTTAATTTTTTTTGATTAATTCTACTTAATTTTTTGGGGGGAGGGGGGGCTTGGTTGTTTTAGGTTTTAAAGATTTTGACGTTGTTTTTATCTGTACATTTGTGGTCGTTTACTTGAGTTAATTTTTAGTCATTTATTTGATGTAAAGTGCATTATAAATCACATTATAATAAATACCATTCCTTTTACAAAGGTTCATGGCTCCAGTGTCTATATCACAGATGATTCCAATGTTGCCATATTTCCTGGAAATGATGGTCGCTTCAGCACTATTGACCTCATGGTAAGGGGGCATTATGAAGTGCATGGAGAGAGCGACGCAGTGGCGGAGCCATCCAGTGTGCCTACTACACCATTGAACCCTACCCACTTCTCCTTCCGCCGACCACCCAGTGCTGCTGCGGGTTCAGCTGCAAGGCCTTCTCCAAGAACACCCATGGCAAAGACATTCCAAAGGTGATCAAATGATTTAACACATAGGTATCAGGCTAATATGAGAGTGCATCTATTACAGTGAATTAAAACACTATTTTCATCTCCAGGACCATCTTCATTGCTGATCTTGTGGAGGGCAGATTGGAAACGAGCAAAACCCTGACAGTTCGATTCTCAGAATTTGAGGCAACTGTCATGGGCATCACAAGTAAAGTAAATGATGCTCTTGAACAAGAAGACTCGTTCATCCTTACTGATGGTCAGGGAAAACAGATTTTGGATACAGAGGGAACCAGAGGTAAATAAATAAAAATGAGTATTTAAACCACTCTTGTTTAAACAAAACTACCTTTTTTACAGTTCATTTCTGAAAAATGTAAACTATTTTCTTTTAAGGATCAGCATTTTGGAAACAGAATGCAAGAAAAGTCTGTGCTGTTAAGGAAGGAGATTTTCAGCAGTTACAAGGAAGCAAAAGAAGAAGGTTGAGGTATGCAAACTTGATTTGTCAGTCATCACGATGGCATAATATGAATATTCTCCTTACCTGAAGAGGATCTTTTTTGTTAGAACTGATGCCAATATAGGCCATTCAAGTCTCTGGAATGTCTGGTATGATCACTATGATTACATTAACTTATAGACTTTGCTCAATTATAATGTATGGATTAGTTTGACAGATCATTGGAAGTTGCAATTGTGGAATTATTGCATTTTGAATGCTGGGTTTGAGATATGACACAGTCAACAGGACTACACAACAGGTTACAATAATTACATTTTTACTACTGTATTGCTGAGACCAAGTAGGTTGTAACATGTATATATTTGCCTGTTTTTCAGTCGGCGAGATGATAATGGTCTAGATGCAGTGTTTGATACAATTGAAGAGGTGGTCCTAGCAGCACAGGGTCTCCGGGACGTGTCAACTACAATTAAAGAGCTGGCAAACCTGGCAAGTTCCAACCGAAGAACAACAGTGTCCTTGACAGAGGCTGAAGCAGCAGCTGTGAAAGATGCCTTTGCCTGTGTCATCTGCAAGGGTAAATAAAAAGTTTTGTCTTTTGCTGGCAGAAGTCAGTGCGACTCGTGTACCAATGTTCATGAAAAAGCTATAAATAATATAACTACGTATGCAATTACTGTATTAAAAAAATACATTTTCTGAATTAAATTTGCAGGTCCAGTGGTTGAGCCCATGGTTTCATCCTGTTGCCATAGCATTGTTGGCTGCAGGATCTGCATCGAACAGTGGCAGCAAAATTCTCTATTTTGCCCAAAATGCCGAGCGGATGATTTTGACAACCATACACAAAGACTCACTGGATTGTCTGATGCACTGGCTGCACTGGATAGCATACTGTAAAAGTGTACAGTATTGTGCTCATGCTGTTCTTTGTTTTGTTCCTCTAATGTTTTTTTATTGATGCACTCAAAGCACTTTTGAAAACGTTTATGCATCTTCATTGTGTTCTTATTTTTCCTAATTATTTCAGTGCTGAAAGAGAGTACCTAATATTTGCACTATTTTTGTTATATTCTCTTACTGTTATCCAAATGGAAACATTGGAAATTAGGACTCATTTATGTTGCTATGCTGTCGAGTTTTAAGCTCAACTTCAGACTAATTCAAAGTCAACCTAAAATGCAGGAAGCTTTTGTAATTTTTTATATGCCTTTGTAAGCCTAGAAAGGTTAAATAAAATGGTTCAAAGCAATACAATTTTGCCAAATTATTCATCTGACCACTTAGAGGCATGGCAGCTTTGAAATATATGAATAACATCCAGGTTTTTCAATAATTAAAAAAGCATACAAAATTACTCAAGAACACCATGGGCTAAGAACATAAAAAAGGTGTTTATTTTTTCAGACATATCTTGCAGTCACATTCATTAGGCAGATTAAAGCATCTTGGAAAGGAGTATCATCATTGTTTACCACATGATTAAAAAGAAGAGAGATGTCAGGGTAGTTTTCTGCAAAACTTTGCTCTGCATGGCATCTGCCCTCTTCAGATGAAAACGGATCAGCTCCGAATGTGGACTCCCAAGTCAGTGAAGATCCCAAGTGTTGCTCATACAGGTTTGCCACAACAGAAGCACAAGGAAGAAGCTCCTCAGAGACTTTAGATGGACAGCCACCAGCAGCAAGTTCATTGGGTATTCCACGACCTAAGACATGGAGTCAAACAGCATTGGTTAGATTGGGAATGGAAACAACTAGTTAATATTTCAAAAGTGTAAATACTCGGTTAAGCATACCTGGGATCTTGTGTGCATTCCATGAACGCACCACTCTGTCAAGTCCAATTTGGCTTACTTGACATGTCAGATTTGAGATGCAGAATCTAGTGAGGTTGTCCTCCATATTCACAACCTCTTGGTCCAGCAGGTGCACCAGAGCCCGTTTAAGTGGATAGTTCACACGATTGTTGACCTCTGGCCACAACCTCTCCACTCGAAGGTTCTGATGTTTTTAGGTGGAAGGGAAATACAAAAGCAGAAAATGTAACATGCTATTGATCATTTTAAAATCAGAATTGTCTTAATTTTCTAAGTATGTCTGTGACACACATACAAGCAGTTCGACTCAATTTTTACATTATTTATGATATAAAACTACCTATTAATAAGAATCAAATCAATTCAGAGGAGATAATAAAAATATGTAGAAATAAGTATGAACAATGAACACCAGAACATGTTTTTATATGTAGGTTTATTTATTTATTTATTTTTAGAACATTGCATAATAAGAACATGTCAGCAGTGAGCATCAATGTAAATATGACGGAGTTAGCGCAACAGCTAGTTTTCATTTATTGTCCTAAGGCAGGTAAGAACAAGAAGCATCACATAAACATTACCTATGTACTACACAAACAAAATGAAGTTAAAATAAGGATAACAAAATTATCCATAATATACATATGAGTGCACCTCCAGTTAGTTTTTAACCAATGTTTCAAAGTATTTTTAAAGCTGGAGTAGGTGCCACAATTCCTGTTATGGGCTGGCAGTGTTCCATGACTGCGTGCCTCTGATGGACACCACCATTTTGATCAAATTTTATTATTAAAGCTAATAGTAAAAAACAAATTGCACACCACAGAAAGACAATTGCACATGTGCAGTAGTTCCACAAGGTTTCTTGGAGAGCTGAGTCATGTTTAAATATGTTAAATGCTCATCCTAAATTAGGAAAGGTGACAGTGCATGAGGCACTAATAATTTCTATTAGAGCTTTCATAAAACACTCACCCTTGTTGATGTTGTTTGGAGGTATGGTGATCTGCTGAGGTTGTGTCTGTATCTTGACAGCCTCTCCTGCATGTAAAGACACAAGTAGAACTCTTTGCCATGATCAACGCGAACTTGGTCCCACATGCCATGGTTCACGACAGCAGATCTGAAATTAAATATTATTTATGTGATTGCACTGAATTTAACCAATTCAATGAGTGTATATATTTAAAAATGGAATTCATGCCTGAAAAGTTCTAACAATAATAATGGCAGTTGTGAATATATTCACCTGTATACATCCTCATAAATCACAAGGTTGTTTTTCACTGGCATAGTTGAACGTGCAACGATTTTGCTGCTGTAGCCATCAACAGCCAAAACATGTGTTACTCCAAACATCCCTAGCTTTTCATTTTGGTCTAAATGAAGTTTATGGCCCATATATTCTGCATGGTATGGAGTTGGATTTAAATTGCGAGCACCCTGAGAAAAAAATAAAATAATTAGCACATCATCATCATAAAATGTTTTTATAACAACTCTTTTGCACTTTCAGAAATGACCAGTAAACAAATACATATTATTTATGTTAGTCCGTAGGCCTAACTTTAATTTAGGGGCCATTTCAACCTGTAAAATCAACTATATAACATAGGTTTGTTGCCATAGAATCTATCATTAAAATTATAACTGTTCAGTTTAAGATCAAAGGTTACCACATTGTACAGGTCATTAAAATAAATTTATTTAAAAAAAATGGCGTATATGTGGGAAGTAGCTCAGTAGCTTAACATGAATTTATCTGCTTGATGTGTGATGGTACGAAGATTATCTGTTAAGTTTGTTCAAACTGAATATTAATGAAACCAAATGAAAATTAAATGCAATTGAATTATTCTTTTTCAAATGGATGAGTAAAAATAGATTGCTTTAAAAAAAAATTAATTTCCCACACATTAGATTTCCCAACAAACAAAGAAAATCAGAGCTGTAGACTCACAGTTTGTACAGCTCGGATTTTATGATGGATAGCTTCCATAAACGCATTTGCAAAAACCTATAATGAAAAGTTCCCAGATGCTTACAAAATTATCTCTTGGGAGAATACTTAATTTTACATATCACATCAGCAATTTTCTCCGTTTTAATTTAATTCATAATTTAGTCGGATAAGAAATAGGGGGCTACTAATATTTTTATGATAGATTGATGCACATCCCTCACTGTATGGTTTTGTTGACATGACTCAATGCATAGTAATGGCGTCTATGGAGGTGTGTCACTACCTACAGAGGCTAGGTGTCCAATTCAGTAATACAAATCAATGGTTAAGCCTATCATTATCTGCCTAAATTGATCTTTTTAAAGCACAAAAATTACCTGAAGCCGGAATTCATGGTATGGCTGATGAAGCTCTCTTAGAGTTCTTCCAACCCGACCCTCTCCTGCATGCAGCCCCAGTGAAGACAGATAGCCGGTCATAAACTTCCTGCCATATGATGGTCCCGTCTGTCACGAGATTACACATTTACTAACACTGTTTGCTATATTCTGTGAGAATCTGAATGACAACTTACCTCATATATAGACTGAATCAACGCGCTTTCCAGTTGTGCGTCTGACAAAGATCTTTTTCTCCTCAGATCATGCCGAGCACAAAATCGTCTGACGCTCATTTCCGAGCATTGTATGATACCCATCTGTTGCAACGAGCAGGAAATTTCATTGTGTGTCAAACCGCTGTTAAACAAGTCCTCGATCAAAACACTGTGTGGTTCTAACGCCGCCATTGTGCCGCGCACAGACCATTTCCGGGTCACGTAAAGCCGTCAAATTAAATATTAAATGAAATTCTGTTCAAGTGTCCGATTTTCCATTTCGTGTTTTTGATCTTAGCATAAAAACGAAATATGAAAAACCAGTCCGTTTTTCGTTTTTGGTTTAAAAAAATAAAACGAAAAACAAAAAAAACAGTCACTTTTTCATTATTTGATTTTTGATTGGCAATTAAAAATAGAAAGAACGAATGATACACGGATTGCGAAGCCACACAAAGGCGCCATCTTGCCACACAGGTGCTCAGTCACTGACAGGTGCTCAGTCACTGACAGGTGTATGCTGATGATCTGATGGTTTTTTTGACTAGGTTATCCATTAGTATCCCCACTTTAATACAACAAATAGAGTTGTTTGGTCAGTTCTCTGGCTATAAAATAAATGATTCAAAATCCTCTATTTTATTTTTAAATAGGGATGAAAGATTGAGCCCGGTTATACAAACCCCATTTCTCAATGCAAGGGAGGGATTTGTGTACCTTGGTGTTAGAATCACCCTAGCAATGGTGGGCCCCCGACCGCTAGGGAGCGCTAATGCGCTAATCCGCTTACAACGGACCTAACGTTTTTGTCAGCGTTTTGACTAACTTTTATAATTCATAAGCGGATTTGCGCTATTTTTATTTAAAATGCAGTACCGATAATAACTAATTATCTATCAGTAAAAACTAAAAAACGTATTTACAGGCCCGTACGACTGCTAACAGACCATATCCTGTCAGCGCCGGATGTGGTCCGTGACAAAAAAGCGTCCCCTCAGTCTCTTTGCTAGAGCGAGCGCTCTCAGTTAGCAGCCAGTGTGTTACTCTGCAGCCTTATTGCTTGTTTTCGAAGAGTCAGACGAAGAGTTTTTAACATGGAGGGTGAACTTATGGATGTTTCTCAGCGGCCTACGCGACGCGTCTGGATTTTAAAAAGTATTTTGCCATTTGCCCTCTTCAAAATGGCGGCCGCGACGGCCACAGAAGATAAGGACTTTCCATGAAAACACGGTAAAAACAATTATTTCTTTGCTGAGAAAAAATATATTTCTTAGCTGACTTTATAGCACAAGGTTTTTCTGAGCTTAGCCGGTTCAAATGGTCAAATCTGGTGGATTAAAAAAAGTATTTCGCCATTTTCCGGCCGCCATTTTGAAGAGGGCATATGGCGAAATATTTTTTTAATCCAGCAGATTTGACCATTTGAACCGGTTCTCAAATTTCCGCCTAGCATTTTTACTTGTTTTTCACTAGAAAATATGAAGAAAATGTCCTATGGCCAAGTGCTTCAGCACATTTGTTCAGAATATTTAGATCTGTCAATATCTGGCATTATTTTACATTATACTTGTTACAAAACAACTATTAAAACTGTTTAACATCAAGAAAAAACAAAAAGCGAAATTAGATTTTAGAGATTTTATGCAAATAAAACACTGCATTTGAACATGAAGTACAGATTTTGCATCACAAATTAACAATTTCAACACTATAGAACATATTTACAATGTTTTTTTATTCTCACTTATTTTTACAAATAAGAAACAGACTAACAATTCAAATTATTTACAGGCGAATTTCCCCTCCCTACATTTCTCATTATCTTCTACACAAACAAAGTACAAACTGATGAATATTATATCTTATAGACTAGATATACTATTCCAAAAACAAAATAAAATATAAAAAATAAAATAAAACTATCTCTGGAGCTGAGGTCACCGAGGTGGTTAAAAAGCTCCACGGTGGCAGGGCTCCAGGGGTGGATGAGATTCGCCCTGAGTTCCTTAGGGCTCTGGATGTTGTGGGGTTGTGTTGGCTTACGCGACTCTGCAATATCGCGTGGACATCGGGGGCAGTTCCCTTGGATTGGCAGACTGGGGTGGTGGTTCCCCTATTCAAAAAGGGGGACCGTAGGGTGTGTTCCAACTATAGGGGGATCACACTCTTAAGCCTCCCTGGTAAGGTCTATTCAGGGGTTCTGGAGAGGAGGGTCCGTCGGATAGTCGAACCTCGGATTCAGGAGGAGCAGTGTGGTTTTCGTGCTGGTCGTGGAACACTGGACCAGCTCTACACCCTCAACAGGGTCCTGGAGGGCGCGTGGGAGTTTGCCCAACCAGTTTACATGTGCTTTGTGGACTTGGAAAAGGCATTCGACCGCGTCCCTCGGGGGGTTCTGTGGGGGGTACTCCGGGAGTATGGGGTACCAGGCCCATTGATATGGGCTGTTAGGTCCCTGTACGACCGGTGTCAGAGCTTGGTCCGCATTGCCGGCAGTAAGTCAGGCTCGTTTCCAGTGAGAGTTGGACTCCGCCAAGGTTGCCCTTTGTCACCGATTCTGTTCATAACTTTTATGGACAGAATTTCTAGGCGCAGCCAAGGTGTTGAGAGGATCCGTTTTGGTGGCCTTAGAATCGCTTCTCTGTTTTTTGCAGATGATGTGGTCCTATTGGCTTCATCAGATCGTGATCTACAGCTTTCGCTGGAGCGGTTTGCAGCCGAGTGTGATGCGGCCGGGATGAGGATCAGTTCCTCCAAATCCGAGGCCATGGTCTTGAGCCGGAAAAGGGTAGCATGCCCTCTCCGGGTCGGGGAGGAGGTCCTGCCCCAAGTGGAGGAGTTTAAGTATCTCGGGGTCTTGTTCACGAATGAGGGAAAACTCGGTCATCGAATCTACGTTCCCACCCTCATCTATGGTCATGAGCTTTGGGTTGTGACCGAAAGAACGAGATCTCGGATACAAGCGGCTGAAATGAGTTTTCTCTGCAGGGTGTCTGGACTCTCCCTTAGAGATAGGGTGAGAAGCTCAGTCATCCGGGAGGGACTCGGAGTAGAGCCGCTGCTTCTCCACATCGAGAGGAGCCAGTTGAGGTGGCTCGGGCATCTGGTTAGGATGCCTCCTGGACATTATATTTATTGAAATTTTTTTATAACAAAAGTGAAACAAGTGACAGCAATATGTACAACATAAGATTCACGTTAAATAACTTAATCCCCCAAAGTAAGCTAATATAACCACAAAAAAAAGATATATATATATATAAAATAATATTAAATTATTAAATTAAAATTGAGGTGGCTCGGGCATCTGGTTAGGATGCCTCCTGGATGCCTCCCTGGTGAGGTGTTCCGGGCATGTCCCACCGGGAGGAGGCCCAGAGGAAGACCCAGGACACGCTGGAGGGACTATGTTTCTCGGCTGGCCTGGGAACGCCTTGGGATTCCCCCAGAGGAGCTGCTCCAAGTGGCTGGGGAGAGGGAAGTCTGGGCCTCCCTACTTATGCTGGATCCCCACCGCACGCATCTCGCGCAGCCGAAACAGCCACTTTACATTGAAAGTCTATGAGGGACGCGCATCTTGGAGCAGCGGGTCGTGTCGCGGCGCATCTACAGCATACAAGCAGCGCGAAAGTGAGCAGCAGCTGTTTCCTACTCCCGCGTCGCATCCGAGCAGCGACTGTGGAAGCTACCCCCGCGACCCGACCCCGGATAAGCGGACGAAAATGGATGGATGGATGGAAAATAAAACTATATCATATTACATGTACTGTATATGTACCCAGTATAAAACTATTATCTACAAAGTAACAGCCCTCATTCATTCAGAAATAAAATTCAAAAACTTATTAGATTGTTAGATAAAATGTTTTTTCAGCTTTTTCTTCAGAAGAACAAAAAGAAACCTCCAAATTCAAATCATCCAGGAATCTCCTTATTGTCTTTTTATTCCTTGAAATACATTTGTTTTGTGCTGAATCTTTGCTCTGCTGCTCATCTTTTTCCTGCTCAAGCTGCACTCTGTTCGTGCTGAAGACAAAAGACTCGCTTTCCAGGGCGCTTGCAGCTGAGGGAGGGTGATTACCGTAATACCAGCAAAAACAGCCTAAAAGCGCACTTTTTTTTTCTTTCAAACACCGTTTGAATTTTTCTGATAGCACAAACGGTTGCAGAGTTACGGTAATCTAAAAATAGCTTGGGAAAACGTGTGGAAAAAGTGTCGGCGGAGACACCGGCGGTTTAAAAGGGTCCGGTTCAAATGGTCAAATCTAGCCTGGTTAAAACCAGACCCTTGTCCTTCACTTCGCTTCGTACTAGGGTCTGGACTTACTGTTATAGGGAAACGATTCTTGCTGGAGGCGTGGCCTCTGCTGATGGCTGCTCCCCCGTGGTCTGCTGAACTTGACTTCAGCTCCGCCTCCTGCTGAATTGTCTCTCGCTGCCGGCTGCCGCGCTGCATATTCTGTGTTTATATGTTAATAAAACGTCCTAATAAAATAAAATAAAACCATGGATCGCTGGTCCAACACACCAGAAGACCAGGAAATCTGATGGGACTCGGGCAGCAACGTAAAACCTGACTTTAATTCTCTCGTGACAACCTCAGTCATTTCCTTGTTCATTTCACTCAGCGGAGGGAGAGGAGGATGAGGAGGAGGGAGCGATGATCACTTACTTTTGGCAAAAAAAAAAAAGAAAAGAAAACTCCAGATAAGGGATTAAGAAGGGGAAATTAATAAATTTGTGTCACATATAAAACAGTCCTGCATCGCTTTGAATGAGAACATGCGAATGCTCGTTGGCTGCGTTGCTCCCCCGTGGTCTTCTGAACTTGACTTCAGCTCCGCCTCCTGCAGCTTTTTCTCTCGCTGCCGGCTGCCGCGCTGCATATTCTGTGTTTATATGTTAATAAAACGTTCCAAAAAAATGAAATAAAACCATGGATCGCTGGTCCAGCACACCAGAAGACCAGAAAATCTGCAGGGACTCGGGCAGCAACGTAAAACCCGATTTTAATTCTCTCGTGACAACCTGAGGCATTTCCTCATAGCGGAGGGAGAGGAGGAGGAGGGAGGAGGGAGCGATCACTTGACTTTTGGCCAAAAAAACAAAAGAAAACTCCAGATAAGGGATTAAGAAGGGGAAATTAATAAATTTGTGTCACATATAAAACAGTCCTGCATCGCTTTGAATGAGAACATGCGAATGCTCGCTGGCTGCGCTGGGACAGGTGGGGGCGTGGGTTAGGGGCCAAAAACTCCGCCCCTTCTGTTCTCTGATTGGTCCGGTCAAAAATCTACCGGAGAAATCGTTGTCTATGAGAGAAGTCCCAGACTGTGCAGTGAAGGGAAATGAGAATTGAGCGGAGCTGTGCAGGAAGGCGAGGGCCAGGCTAGGTCAAATCTGCTGGATTAAAAAAAGTATTTTGCCATTTGCCCTGTTCAAAATGGCAGTTAGCGTGTTAGCATTAGCATCCGCTAGCATTGGTAATACATAAGTGCTTTTGAAATTGTGGACCTAAATAAATCAATAAGTGCTTTAGAAATAGCGGAATTAATTTTTGGATTAGCGCAGCCCAGCACTGCACCCCGGAAATTAAAACCATTGTATCAGAGTCAGAGAGACTTTATTGTCATTTGCACCGCATGTGGTACATGTGATGAAAATGAGATTATGTACACAGGGTCCCAGTTACATCCAACAACAAATGCAAGAGAAAAACAGTAATAACATCTAGATGTTATTACTGTTTTTCTCTTGCATTTGTTGTTGGATGTAACTGTGATTAACTAAGAAAAACATCAACTACTGTAGTAATACACTAAGCCCTAATGTAGTAGAAAAACATCATTATAAACAGCAGCACGAACACGAGTCTGTATGAGCAGATGGTCACAGATGAACACAGCAACAAGAAAACAGATCAGCATCAGCATGATGTGATATTTTGCAGTGATCATTCTTATTGTTTATTTATTCATGAGTCTAACAGCCTCAGGGTAGAAGCTGTTCCTCAGTCTAGTGGTTCTACATTTGATGCTCCTCAACCTCCGTCCTGAGGGGAGTGGGGCAAAGAGTGAGTGTGCTGGGTGAGTGAGGTCTTTCATGATGCAGGTGGCTCTTTTCCTGCATCTGGAGGTGTAAATGTCTGTGATGGTGGGGAGACTGACTCCAACAGACTTCTGTGCAGCCTTCACCACTCTCTGTAGAGCTTTCCTCTCTGCAACTGTGCAGCCTCCATGCCACACATTGATGCTGGAGCACAGGATGCTCTCCACTGCACACCTGTAGAAGGAGGTGAGGACTGGGCTGCTCAGACCAGCTCGTCTCAGCCGTCTGAGGAAGTAGAGTCTCTGATGACCTTTCTTGATCAGGCTGGTGGTGTTGTTGCTCCAGCTGAGGTTATCATTCAACTATGACCCTCTGGTCAGTGAAGTAAATGATTTACTAAATAAATGGATGATAATGCCTATATCAATGATTGGCCGAATAAACATGATCAAAATGAGTATATTACCAAATTTTTTGTATCTTTTTCAGTCAATTCCTTTGCCCCTTCCAAAACAATTTTTGACGGTTTGAACTCAATTTTTAATAGATTCATTTGGAACAATAAAAAACCTAGATTAAGACTTCGCCTGTTGTACCTGCCATATGAGAGAGGGGGGTTACAACTCCCTAATCTTAAATTATATTATTGGTCCGCCCAGCTACGCGCAATCATGTTCTATTTTTCAACAGAAACAACCCCCAGCATGGATAAAAATTGAACAATTAGCAACAGACCTTAGATTAAACCTGTATTTGTACTCTGCAAACCCAAAGCAATTGATAAAAATGACAAAAAAAAAAAACATTTTTAAAGAACTCAATTGATGTTTGGTATAGGACCAATCAACATATTGGAGATACCCCCTCTATTTCTTATTTTTCACCTATCTGGGGGAACAGATACTTTAAAGCAGGAAGAGCGGATGGAGGTTTCAAAATCTGGGCAAACAAAGGTGTACAGAAATGGGCAGATCTTTATAAGGATGATAAGATTCTTACATTTGAGCAGTTATGTCAAATATATAACATTCCAAAGAAACACTTTTACAAGTATTTACAAATTAAACATTTCATTACGTCAAAACATAAACTAATTGAATCCAAACCACCACTGTCATACCTAGAAAATATTGTACTAGAAAATTTGGAGAGGAGGGGTCATGTCTCTTTATTTTACGCAGCTTTACTAAGGCATGATAAGGAATCCACCGTAGATAGGTTGGACGCATGGCGAGCTGATATCCAAGAAGAGATACAGGTGGAGGACTGGGAAACTGCATGCTTAAAAGCCCAAAAGCAGTCAATTAATACATAGTTCCCAGACACGTGACTAGAATTCTAGAATTCTGGAATTTCCGCCATTTTAGTAGGATAAACCGACGCGAGCAACCAGAGCTACTCTTGACCAAGGCGCAGTGGTTGGAGTTGAGTTGGGGGAATACATGTCAGACGAAGCGGTACTGCCCCCTGGTGGAGAAGGGCAACAAGTTGTGTGTTGTAGGAATAAATCATGTCAGACGAAGCGGTATTGCCCCCTGGTGGAGAAGGGCAAAAAGTTGTCACGAAGAAGTTACTCTGAGTGTCCACAACGGAGCAGATTTGCAGCTTTAAATTCATGGATGGATGCTTAAGATCCAGTAACAGAGTTGTGAAGGACGTCCAGAGCTCGTCCTTGCTGTCTTCATGTTAATAACAGTTCTGGTGAATGGCAGAGTAAGTGATTACACGTAGATGTCCCTCGTAGCTACAGCAGCTAAGCTAAGCTAGCTCTTTGCTAAAGTAAGATCGGTGTTGTTTACTGCGTGCTAAGCTACGTAGCTTGAGCTACAGTAAATATAACCGATTTTTAACATAACAAAGAATAGCTTAGCTAATGTAACTTGTGCCA
>JBBPBX010070591.1:0-14698 GCA_038048925.1 Garcialebias charrua | reverse complement strand
GGGGGGCGCGATGTGGGTCATGGGGTGTGTGGAAATTATGCTTCTTCTGTGTGTTATTTTTGGGAATGACTCTTTTTATCTTTTACTCTCCTCCCCCTCTTGGGTGTCTATCAATGCCTCCCCCTTTCAGGCTGTCAACTGGCAGAAGGCTGTATTGTTCTGGGGGGGTTGGATAAAACGCACACACAGGCGCACACACACATTTCACATTTAAAGAGGTCCCCTGTGACAAGACATTGTACCTTATTAATCCCCTGATGGGTTTTCCAGCCAAGGCTCGTATTCCTCCGCCTCTTTCACCCTGATATCTGAAGGTGTTCTCTCTCTCCTGTCAGCAAGTGATTTCAGTTTCACATCATTCGTCTTGTTTTGAAGATTTTACCAAATAATTGATCCTTTTGTTTTCTATACCTGGAAATTTGGTAATGATGTCATTTTAAATACATTTCAACGTCAATACAGGTAGTCCCCGACTTACGAACGAGTTCCGTTCCTACGCCCGTTCGTAACTCGAAAATCGACGTAAGTCGGCAAATACGTCCAAACGGCACCTCATATACAGTACTGTATTTTACCAAGCACTTGCCCTATCCTAACACAGTACCCTACATAATTATCAAAAAACACATACATTCAGAGCCATAATGAAAGGAAAAAAGAGTTATAGGCCTACTGGTATGCTGGTGAAGTCGTTCCTCCGCCTGTTAGCATGTTAACTCAGTGCCCCTCCAACATCTTATAGCAGGTCGCTTTCGTAAATGAGCCCATGAGGTTCAAAAGATTTACCTGACTAAATAAAGTTTGAATGAATGAATGAAAAAGTTTGTGCGGTCCAGACTGTTTACAGTAAGGCCTGTTAGCATGTTAGCTCGGTGGCCCTCCAACATCTGAAGCTACCTGTAGTTCGTGCAGTCCACACTGTTTACAGCAAGGTCTGTTATCATGTTAACTCATGTACCAGAGCTCAGAGTTAAGCCCGAGATACACTCATGCGTCCTCAGGTACGCCACTCTACGTGCGCATTTTGTGCGCATGTGTTTTGCTGATATGCTTCAGCATATGTCAGAAACTATACGCTCGCGTTCTCCTTGTTGTAATATGAGCAGCTGCACACGGAGGGGACTCAACTGAGCTCGCTGATTGGTTACTTGCTGACACGCCTACTGAAATGATTGACAGCCAGCTCATGTAGCGCCTTGAAGACCGCGGCGGTGTTCATGCGGTGTTTCTACTATATATGTTGTAAAAAGTTCTCTCAGAAATAAAAATAATAACAGGGAGTGCTTTTCCTGCAGCACACAGCCCACCAGGGATATTTAAAACATCGCCGCACCCAGGTAGGACCTGAATTCATTCATTTCAATCATCGAGTGAACGGAGGAAGAAGCGGTTACTTGACTTTAGGCAAAAAAACAAAAGAAAAGGCCCGATCAGCGATAAAGAAGGGGAATTTATTTAATTTGTGTAACATACAAAACAGTCCGGCGCCGGGGAAGTTTATGTTCAGACACCGCGCATCGCGTATGCGTAGTAAAAAAAAACTTTTGCGCGTACGTGCCCTGAGGGGCTACGCGGGGCTACGCTTTTGCCACAGCGTACGTACGCTGCGTATAGGCGTATCGTGAGGACGCTCGAGTGTATCTCGGGCTTTACCTCTGCTCCGGTCTGCCTGTCCAAACAATGAGGTCTCTGTAGTAACTTTCCACTGACTGCGTCAAGCGACCTCTCCCCCCCTCCCTCCTGTAAACCTCCTGTAAATTTCTGCTGTCCTCCGGTGAGTTTCAGTACCATATTTATTGGTGTAAAGGCGCATAAACCGTGTAACTCGAACAATGCTTTTCAATGGGAGGGCATTCGTAACCGCCAAACGTCATAAGTCGAGGCCGTCGTAAGTTGAGGACTACCTGTATAATGGTTCAAAATTAACTCGTGAAGCTCTTGAATGGTTTTTCAAACACATTGTGTTCACAATGTGATCCTAAAGTTAAGAATAAATGCATTACTGTGCAGTTTCCTCTTCAGATAGAAGTTTAAATTGACATAATGTGTTGTGTGCGTTAGATGTTGGAGCCAACCTAATTTAAGATGGCCACCACAACCAGCTGACCTTAGAAAACAAACAAAAGTATTTATTTCCATCAGTTTTACAGATATGCTAAAATTAGGTGTGGTAGTACTGTAGTTAGTCATTTCCCACTAGGCCTGTCGCGATAAATCAATAAATTAATCGCATGATTACCGGTAATGAAAATTATCAACCTCATTTTCATTTATTGGCTTTATGGTTTCTTCGTGTCTCTCTCTTTCTACTGAAGACGCTGGATGACAAAAGGCTCAACTCAGGTGCTCTTCACTGACCCTCTCTTTCTCTTTTCTCTTTAAAATCTGTTTTAACCATCTGAAATTGCGATTCTGGATTTTTAAAAGCAGTTAAGTTGAGAAGCTAAGCTATGAGCTAAGCTAACAGGTCGACCTTGGGACAAAACCTCTGTCTTGCCAAAGCTCCAAAATTCACGATTGAAACTCGTGCCTTTGTATGAAAAGTTGTTTTTCTCTGCAAAAAGAAGCTGAGAACTAGTTTACTGATTTAAATTTTTTTTTTTTAATTAAAAGCTTTGTGTGACAAATGCTATGCTAAAGAGCTCAAACCACACGGAGCGTCCGCCATTTTGAGAACCGAAAATATGGAACAAGAGACAGCCCATGTCACGTCAAGGGGCCTCCCTCCCATTTTTCTTAGAGACACGCTGCTCGCTCCCTCAATATACGTTCTTCGGTTCAAACAGTCTTATCCTGCCATCCAGTGGTCAAAAAAGGTACTACACTCATAACAAATCAACATTTCTTCTTAAATTTGAAAATACTTACCAATTATTGTCAAATGTCAAACAATATTATCCTTTATCGCAATAATTTCTGAGACAATTAATCGCCCAGCACAATTAGTTATCGTGACAGGCCACACATTCTCTAAGCGTGGCGTCTTGCAAGCTGTGTGGATAACATTATTTTTGAGCAAACATCAGTGAAAACATACAGTTCTCTGAGAACGTACCTGAAGAGAGCAAATGATGAATTATTGAAGGACTTCATCGTGGAGGAGGGGAGGAGGAGGAAGGCAGCGGGACGTGAGAGTGAATTGTTTGTACGAGGCAGCGGAGAGTGAGCCTCAACTGTGACGTTGTGAGGTTTTCTGAAGGAAGACCGTCATGAAGATGACATGTTTTATGGCACCAGAATACAAAGATCACCAACACAGAGGGAGCTGCAGGGTTGGACTGGTGCAGCGCCTGCCAACCGCTGGGATTGGTAGACGGGGGAGACGTGGAGGGGTTGGTGGTGAGGCAGGGGAGAAGTACATCCTCAACATGCTGTAACAAAAAAGAGACTGGAAGAAGAAAACAAAGCATAAAATCCAATTAAAATAAAGAGGAGTTACTGCTTGGGGAGGAAACAGCTGGATCGAGGAGTGGTGGCAGAAGAAATGAGGTAACTGGAGGCGGGGGTAAAAAGATGGAGAGACTGACGGGGAGGATGAGAATGTTCGTTATGGGCCTTTTTATCCTCCTCTCCTTCGCCTCCCTGCAGCCTCGTTTGCTCTTCTCCCCTCCGCAGTGGAAGACCGACATTTAGAACTGGGACAGTTTATTCATTTATGCAACACACACACATGCACACACACACACAATACAACTGCTTTTGTTCGGCCCGCATAGAATCACGTTTAGCGCAGAGACATCTTATTGAACTAAACAAAGTCAATCGACAACCCATGAGATATTTTCTTAAAACGTGCAATTTTACAGTTTTGAAGATAATTTTTCGGTTTGATCAAAAGAGGTCAAACAGTTTAGCTGCTGCTTTTTTTGACTCTATTCTCTATAACGAAGCAGCTTACGGGAAGTCAGATGTCGTCCTGTGTGTCATCGTTCACTCGTACTGCGCGACTCTCGACTCGGCTGAAAACGAAGAGAAAACACGAGAACACGTCGACTGGTTCGCGACTCGTCCTGCTTTAAGTTTCCCACCGTCCATTAACTTTCTAATTTTCTGTTCCATTATGATTCCACCATTTTGTTGGAATGGTGGCACTGTTTACTGTTTTATCAATCAACAATCAATCACCTTTATTTTACCAGGTAGAGCCCGTTGAGATAGAGATCTCTTTCACAAGGGTGACCTGGTCAAGTGGTCAGCAGCACACGTCACATGGTAATTGACGATAAGCATTTATTTGCATTTATCAAAAAAGAAAATATAGAAAACTACAATCACAATAAATAGATGTTGACAGTTCAAAACCAACAGGATATGACAGAGATTTCTATATACATTATATACATAACAAGCAGACAGACATCGGTTGAGTAGATACAGTTAAAAAATCAACAATGACATGTATATTGGATAAGTAATGTTTAGAAACATCTGCAATGGTCAAGTTTCTTGATGACATTTTCTACTACGGTTGACAAAGGATCCAGGAGAGATGAATGTTGACAGTTTCAGATCTTTCTGTAAGTTGTTCCAGGCTGAGGGGACGGCGAAGCTGAATGCTCTTTTTCCTAGTTCAGTTCTGACCGGAGGAACTGATCGTTAAGGCTCGGATATAGTCGCGCTTTGGTCCGCAAGCTGGAGCGCACGTGCTGCGCGCGCACTGTGCATGCGTTTATAGTGTGGCATGGCAGCGCTTGGCAAAGTGCTGTTCTTTTACTGACCAGCAGGTGGCAGTACCCTCTAAAANAATAAACTATTACATACTACTTGTACTACTATTCTTACTTAGCAGTTTTTCACTTGTCTTGGGGGGGGGGGGCTGAGAATGGAAACCCCAGCGATAAACGATGGACTACTATGATTTTTACAATGAAAAGGTGTAAGGATGGCTCGTCCTGTTGGTCAGTTCTGTTCCCCTTGTGATGTTCTGTCCCCCTTGTGATGTTTTCCTATTAGTCAGTTTTTACTTCATGTTTCAGGTTTAGTTCCCCAGTCTTGTCTGTTAGTTTTAGTAGTTAATAGTTTCCCAGTTCAGTCTCCATGTTTCAGGTTTAGTTCCCCAGTCTTGTCGGTTAAGTTTTAGTAGTTAGTTTTCCTAGTTCAGTCTCCATGTTTATTTACTCATCATCCTGGTTTACTTCATGTTTCAGGTTTAGTTCCCCAGTCTTGTCTGTTAGTTAGTTTTAATAGTTAGTTTCCTAGTTCAGTCTCCATGTTTATTTACTCATCATCCTGGTTTACTTCATGTTTCAGGTTTAGTTTCCCAGTCTTGTCTGTTAGTTGTAGTTGTTAGTTTCCCTAGTTCAGACATTACTCTAAGACTCAGTTTAGCTTCCCGTTCCTGCTCTGTGTCTTCGTTAATTGTCCCCAGGTGTTTTGTGATTTTGTCTTGTCTTGGCTGTGAGTACTTAAGCCCTGTCTGTGTCTCATTCATTGTCGCTGCATAGTCTGGTAAATCCCTTATGTCTCTCGCCACAGCTCCTGTGAGTATTGCTGCCACGACAGCCTTGTTTATTTGTTATTAAAAGTGTTTACTTTTACAACCTCTTGCCTCCTACGTTTCCGTCTGCGCCACTGGGTTTTCATGCTCTTTGAGTAAAACCGTGACATTATGCAGCGACCATACAAAAAGCCCAGCGGACGGAACGTTTCGCCTACCTGTTCGCTCGAGTCCACGCAGAGGGACGAGGCTGTCTTCCGTTGTGGTGGTTTTCAGCTCCACGAGGACCGCCTGACGTCCTGCTCCAGCTCGGCTCGTCCTCCATGTTCACTCGTTTCCGGATGGACCTCGGGTGAGGATGACGACGATTTGTGTATCCCTCTTGTTCCCCAGTCTCCACACCGCCAAAGGAGCGGTAAAAAGAGGTCCTGGAAGCGGTTACCTACACCTCCGTCTTGGTCAGCTGATCGGGCTCGGTCCAGCAAGTTCGAGCATTTTGGGCACGACTCCAGCGCTCCGGTGGGGGCACGTTCCATGGCCTCACCTCCTTGGTTTCCGGTGTGGGTGGACACAGACGCCCCACCGTCGCTTGCAGCGTTTCCAGCTCGGTTCGGTGAACCCGGTCACAGCGACTCCACGGGGGCGGGTCTTCACGCCGCTCGCTCATCTCCCCGTTCATCCAGTGACCAGATGAAGGGGGGCCAACACACAGGTCAGTCAACTGAACACTATTCAGTCTCTCCAGCAGATGTCGCCCTAGGAGAGCCGTCAGGGGTGATAAAGGTTCCTGTCACTTCACCTTCACCAAGAAACGCTCCTGTTAACTCACACCAGTTTCAACCCGTTGACATTCCACAAGTAAACCAGACTTTATTCAAGTTATTCAACACTGCTAGAGAAAACCCAGACTGTATTGATACGGTGTTTTCCCTTATGGAGACATTTATATTATCACAACCCGGTCTGACATGGCTTCCTGTTTACCAGCAACTGCTGGTTGATCTTAGGTCTATGAAAACACCCACCACAGAGGAGCCAGCAACTCCAGACTCTTCAGCTCCAGTTCCTGCTTCTGTTTCTGTGTCTCATGATTTTTCTGCTACTAGTTTTTTGTCTGATAATTCCTCACCTGCGACAACCAGCCCTGACCTCGTTGCAACTACAGCAGCACGCCCTGAACCGACTGGCTCTTCAGCGCTTGCTTTGTCCTGCTCTGAGGGGGTCTTAGGTGACGCCCCTCATATTTCGTGTCCCGAGGGGGTCCTGAAGGACACCCCTCATTTCTCCGGTGCTGTGGAGGGACCTGAACCAAGTGAGGGTTCCCGATCTGGTCCTGGACCGCGTCGTCGCCGTCGTGGCAGGGATCGATGGCAGAGAGGACCTACAGACTCTTCAGTTCTTGTTCCTGCACCTGGTTTTCAACCTACAGCTCCAGAACCTGCAGCAGCGGGTCGTCCAGAACCTGCAGCGGCGGGTCGTCCAGAACCTGCAGCGGCGGGTCGTCCAGAACCTGCGGCGGCGGGTCGTCCAGAACCTGCGGCGGCGGGTCGTCCAGAACCTGCAACGGGTCTTCCGGTGCCTGCAGCTCCAGCATGTCTCGGGAGGGTCCAGGAGGACGCCTCTCATGTTTCCTGTTGGCCAGTGGACTCTCAGCCTGAGGGCGCTGCCCTGTCTCCGGCTCTAGGGGGCGCTGCCACCTTGCTTCCAGCCTCAGAGGGTCCGGACGCCTCCCATGTTTCCTGTTCCGAGGGGGTCCTGGAGGATGCCCCTCACGTATCTTGTTCCGAGGGGGTCCTGGAGGATGCCCCTCACGTATCTTGTTTCGAGGGGGTCCTGGAGGATGCCCCTCACGTATCCTGTTCCGAGGGGGTCCTGGAGGATGCCCCTCACGTATCTTGTTCCGAGGGGGTCCTGGAGGACGCCCCTCACGTATCCTGTTCCGAGGGGGTCCTGGAGGACGCCCCTTACATATCCTGTTCCGAGGGGGTCCTGGAGGACGCCCCTCACGTATCCTGTTCCGAGGGGGTCCTGGAGGACGCCCCTCACATCTTCTGCTGCCCAGAGGTCTCACAGCCGGCTCTGGAGGGGGACGCCTCTACGTCTCCTGAGGGTCCCAGTGCCTGCGACGCCTCTACGTCTCCTGGGGGTCCCAGCGCCGCCTACGCCTCGACCTTCACCGAGGGTACCAGCGTGACGGACGCCTCCACCTCCACCGAGGGTCCACGCATCGCTGATGCCTCAACGTCAACTGAGGGTCTCCACATCGATAGCGTCTCTACGTTTGGGGTCTCTACGTTCAATGACTCCATACCTGTCGTCTCAACGCCCGACGTCTTGACTCTCATCTCAACGCCCGACGTCTTGACTCTCGTCTCAACGCCCGATGTCTTGACTCTCGTCTCAACGCCCGACGTCTTGACTCTCGTCTCAACGCCCGACGTCTTGACTCTCGTCTCAACGCCCGACGTCTTGACTCTCGTCTTAACGCCCGACGTCTTGACGATAGACGTTTCTACGCCTCATGACGTCTTGACGATAGACGTTTCTACGCCTCATGACGTCTCGACGATAGACGTTTCTACGCCTCATGACGTCTCGACGATAGACGTTTCTACGCCTCATGACGTCTCGACGATAGACGTTTCTACGCCTCATGACGTCTCTACGATAGGCCTCACGATGTCTCTGCGATAGACGTTTCTACGCCTCACGATGTCTCTGTGCCTGTCGACCTTACGGTCGACGGAGGCTCTGCGCTTAACCTCGTCTCTTCGCCTGCTGACTTCGTTGCCGGCTCGCCTGATGTCTTCGTGCCCGGCTCGCCTGATGTCTTTGTGCCCGGCTCGCCTGGTGGTCGACCTCATGGTCGCCCGCCTGATGGGGTTCTGCACGATGGACGGCCCCCCGGTCGTCCACCGGATGGGGTCCTGCGCGACGGACTGCCCCCCGGTCGTCCGCCTGAGGGGTCTTGTGACTGCTGTCGACTTCCTGGCCACGATGCCTGGAAATGTTTTTGAGTTTCTAGTTTTGATCTTTGTGTTTAGCTACCGTAGTTTTGTTCTAGTTTTCGTGCCCTTGTGTTGTCCTTGTGTCCCTTGTCTTCCTCGTGCCCTCCTTCCTTGCAGTTTCCTCCCGCCCTGGGTTTTTGGGTGTTTTTTCTTGGGGACACCTGGGGGTGTCTTGGGGGGGGTACTGTAAGGATGGCTCGTCCTGTTGGTCAGTTCTGTCCCCCTTGTGATGTTCTGTCCCCCTTGTGATGTTTTCCTATTAGTCAGTTTTTACTTCATGTTTCAGGTTTAGTTCCCGTCTTGTCTGTTAGTTTTAGTAGTTAGTTTCCCAGTTCAGTCTCCATGTTTCAGGTTTAGTTCCCCAGTCTTGTCGGTTAGTTTTAGTAGTTAGTTTTCCTAGTTCAGTCTCCATGTTTATTTACTCATCATCCTGGTTTACTTCATGTTTCAGGTTTAATTCCCCAGTCTTGTCTGTTAGTTAGTTTTAATAGTTAGTTTCCTAGTTCAGTCTCCATGTTTATTTACTCATCATCCTGGTTTACTTCATGTTTCAGGTTTAGTTTCCCAGTCTTGTCTGTTAGTTGTAGTTGTTAGTTTCCCTAGTTCAGACATTACTCTAAGACTCAGTTTAGCTTCCCGTTCCTGCTCTGTGTCTTCGTTAATCGTCCCCAGGTGTTTTGTGATTTTGTCTTGTCTTGGCTGTGAGTACTTAAGCCCTGTCTGTGTCTCATTCATTGTCGCTGCATAGTCTGGTAAATCCCTTATGTCTCTCGCCACAGCTCCTGTGAGTATTGCTGCCACGACAGCCTTGTTTATTTGTTATTAAAAGTGTTTACTTTTACAACCTCTTGCCTCCTACGTATCCGTCTGCGCCACTGGGTTTTCATGCTCTTTGAGTAAAACCGTGACAAAAGGTTCATTTTGTTATGAATGCTTAAATGCCTTTAGTTCATTTTTTTTATTTAAGGGCTCCCTGAATATGGATTGTATTTATATAGCACTTTTATATCTTATCAAGACACTCAAAGCACTTTACACTACAATCTGTGCCTTCATTTACCCATTCATACAGCACTCTACTATATCTCTACAAAGCTAATTGAACAAATCATTCTAAAGAGACTAATCAGTGCTTTAGATCACATTCATACACAGATGGTACACACATCGGAGGCAATAGCTATGTTTACATGGACATAAGTAATAGAATCAAACGGCAGTTAAAAAAAAAACATGTCATTTAAACGCCCCGTTCAGGTTATTTTTTGTTTATTCAGCGCAAGCCAAAATAATTTGTGATCAGAACGAAACGGGTGGTTTACACTGATTCATAACTCAAACAGTGTCCATGGAAACGCTTAATCTGTTCATTTTTTTCTGATTGTGGAAAAACTGACCTGACTGCGCATGTGCAACCTATGTCATTAGTCATTTTAGGCGATCAGGTTTGTTTACGTTCATCCCGGAAGTAAATCAGAAGTAGAACTTCTTCTGTAGTTTTTTTAAGGAGAGTTTACCACTCTGTGAATGTCGGTACTTCTGTTCAGAACAAAGCCTGCTGCATGTAAACGCTCGTCATGAACAGATTGTGCCCATGTAAACGATACATTTTGAATTATTTAATCTGAAAACATTTCAATCTGGTCAAAAACAAATTGCACATGAAAACATTGCTACTGAGGGATTCAGTGTCTTGCCCAGGAACACTTTGGCATGTGACTGCTGGTGGAATTGAACCCCCAACTCCAACCACTCAGCCACAGCTGTCTAATATATAAGCCTCAGCAAACATGTTACCCACCACAAGCTAGCATTTAATAGATGGTGTAAAAAAATACTTCTTCTACCTTAAATGTGAAACATGTATTCACTGTCTGTGGTTTAGGTTGAAGTAACATCACTTATTTACTTTAAGACATTAGCTAGTCTTAATTAGCTGCACTGCTCGGCTGGGTTCAAGTCTCAACATGTGATCTATTAACAGCAACATTTAAACAAAACTGCATTTTAAGTTTGATTCTATGACAACTTTTTTAAAACACATTTTTATTTTGTCTGTATATTTCTGCAAATACTGTTGTGAGATATTGTCCTAATACATAAATAAATAAACATTTAAATCTGAACAAAATGAACTAAAATACATTTTGCGTATATTATTTATTACATTAAAACATAGAACAATTTTCAGAAAGTTATGCAAATATTTGAACAAAAATATTATTGTTTTCAATCTCTACACCATTTTACATTTGGTAGCAACAATAAATTAATTCAGATAAAACCAAAATCAATTGGCTCTAAAGCCAAAGGTCTATAGTTACATAAGTTTTGACAATTCTTTTGAAATAAAACATAAACTTGAACACAATTAAACACAATGGAACACAATAGAACACAATGGAACACAATGGAAAAACTAATGGAAATAACTAAAATATACATGTAGGTAAAACTGTGTAATTTCTTGACAGTATACGTCTTCAGTACTCATATTCTTATCAACAAACCCTGGGATCTTTCAGTGTTAGTTACGTGTGAACTCATGTGTCTTCAAGACTTTTCTTAATATTTAACACTCAGCAGTTGTCTCTCATGTAGTTTGTCATGTGTTTTAGGAGTCATTGCAAACCATCGCTTTGTGTCCTGTGTGGATTCTCATGTGTGTGTTTAAATGGGCCTGTTGTCTAAATCTTTGACCACAAAGTTCACAAACAAATGGTTTGTGTCCTGTGTGGATTCTCATATGTGTGTTTAGATTGGACTGATGGCTAAATCTTTGTCCACAAAGTTCACAAACAAATGGTTTATGTCCTGTGTGGATTCTCATATGTGTGTTTAGAGTGGATTGATGGCTAAATCTTTGTCCACAAAGTTCACAAACAATTGGTTTGTGTCCTGTGTGGACTCTCATGTGTGTGTTTAGATTGTACTGTTGGCTAAAGCGTTGTCCACAAAGTTCACAAACAAATGGTTTCTCTCCGGTGTGGATCCTCATGTGCCTTATTAATTTTCCTTTACTCGTTAATCTTTTGCCACATTCATCACATCCAAATTGAATCAGTACGGTCTCAACTTTACTGCATGGCTGTACATTTGTTTTCACTTTTAGACCTTTCTTAGTAACCAAACAACTTGAAGACTTCTGTCTTGAATGACTTTTCAAGTTTTTCTGAAAAGACAAGTTGTTGTTGTTGATGGTCGTGGTGGTTTCTGCTGCTGAAGATGCTGCTTCTCGCTGGTCAGATGAGCTGCTCTTTCGACGGCATCCGTCTTCATCTTGGTGTTGATAAAGATGTGACAGTAATGGTTTAGCTTCATCATCATCATCACTGACTTCAGTCTTTGAAGAGTTCACATTACCTTCGTAAGAATTCAGATCTTGGTTTCTTTTCTTTTCTGCTGCCCCACAGTCCTCTCCACCCGTGGCTGTTTCCATCTGGACAGCTGCTACTGGTTGTCCTCCAGTTGGTGTTGATGAAGCTGTGAGGACAGAGGTTTCACTTCTCAGTTATTTCCTTTTAAAAATTAAATCAAACTCTTTGAATGTCTAAAGGCAGAGCTCTTCCTCGTTGTTTCATCAGTTAGCATGGTAAAACTACAAATGTTATTATGCTAATGTAACCCTGTCAAGTCTTTTATTTTTGCGGGCCCACTACATGTGTTGCCCCAAACTCTGCCAACTTATTTAAAGCCCCGCCTCCTCCAGTGACCAGTTGAACTACATCACCTGTTCCACTGTGATTGTGGCTTGCTGTTTGGAGTCTTCCTGGCAAATTCATACAAATCTTTGCATCCACTGATTTGATTTATTGGTGAGTTTGTCATAGCACTATTGTTTTAGCATGAAATGTCTGCTCGATTGCTTATTGGAGCGTTGTTTTATTAGAATTGTTGGTGTTTGTAACCTGGATGGTCACCGGGATTGCAACAGCTGATTATGGTTTAGTATGGTCCACTCTCTTCCAGAAGGTAACCCGATTGCTGATTTTGTGCAAGCTCTGGCACTTTTTGCATTGATATGATCAAAATGGAATGTAGCTGCATTTAAGTTGATACTGCGCAGTATATTTATTTAATTATTTCCTCAGTCTGCTTGAGTATTTGACAATTTATTTGTTTTCTTGATTGATATTTTGGAAGTGCACTTTGATTTCAACTTTTCAATTTTAAACCTCTATTTGATTAGTTGAAATGTATTTTGTTTCATTTAAATTTAGGTTAACTTAACCATAGATTAGTATAATCATTAGGAATTTAATAATTGCATTTGCATCTAATATTTAATTTTATATGTTTTGTACCTGATTGTTTTTGATAAAATACTTAATGGGTTTTCTGACCTTTCAGGTCGTTTTTTTCCTTCCTCCATTGTTTTATCTCCCTTGATGGATCAGATCCTCTTTTGGATCCAAGGATGGCGAGCTAGGAAAAGGACCAGAACTTTATGATCTTGAAATTTGATTCATTCAGAGGACATTTGTCTCTCATTGTGCATTTGTAATTGTCTGTTGTTGTTTTTTCTTCTTTTAAATCACTATTATATACACCTAAACTAAAACCATTGTCTCCTGTCCTCATTCACACCTCAGGCTCCATCTTCTGATGCTGCTCATGTAGCCGCAGTTAGCTGCATAGCCCATAAATGTTACACTAAACATTTTTTTGCTAGCAGAAAACTAGAACTACAGTACACTGTATGACACTTAGTAGAAATAACAACAACATTAAAATCCAAACCTTATATCTGAAGTTGGTGGTTTGGGCTGAAATCGTCTGTATGCTAGTTTTATGTTGCTCAGTTTCTTCTATGCAACAGTTTCGGTTGACAGTTACAGATACACTGGAGCAGAGCCTAAAAACTGTTTGACTTCTTTACAGCACTCTCCAACTGACGCTGTTGCTAGGCAACCACTCTGTGAGTTTAGTTAGCTTGATTGCTAGCTGAAAATGCTACCTAAAACACACAACTCACAGCTAATAGCAAGTCAATATGTATATTTTTTAATGTTATATAAGTCATATGGAATTAGAGTTGTGCTAAAAGACATTCACCAATATTTACATCAATATTTTTTCATCTGATTTAGTTTTAGACATGATTTGCATTCTAAAGTTGATCAAGTGCAGTGGCCATTTTGTGTATGATGGTGGCTGTTAGCTGTGGCGGTCATTCTGAATCAGGTTGATCTAATAAGTTAAGCAGTTATAGAGCTACATCCAGTGATTAAACATTTACAAATATGTAGCTACATCTAAGACAATAGGCAGGTGATAAAAAGTCAGCCCATAATAAAACCGTTCTGTCCATGATTAAGACTGATCCAACTACAGTATACTGTACAACACTTAGAAATACAAGTAACAACAACATTAGAATTCAAACCTTATATCTGAAGTTGGTGGTTTGGGCTGAAATTGTCTGTATGCTAGTTTTATGTTGCTCCGTTTCTTCTATGCAACAGTTTCTGTTGACAGTTACAGATACACTGGAGCAGAGCCTAAAAACTGTTTGACTTCTTTACAGCACTCTCCAACTGACGCTGTTGCTAGGCAACCACTCAGTGAGTTCAGTTAGCTTGATTGCTAACTGAAAATGCTACCTAAAACACACAACTCACAGCTAATAGCAAGTCAATATGTATATTTTTTATGTCATATAAGTCATATGGAATTAGAGTTGTGCTAAAAGACATTCACCAAAATTTACATCAATATTTGATACAGGTAGTCCCCGACTTACGAGCGCTCTAACTTACGAGGATCCAGACTTACGAGCTGGCAAATTTTTGGAAAAAACGCAAAAAATACTGAGTTTTTCTGTGTTTTTTCACCACAGTTCGTTAGCTAAACATGTGGACACACGTTTCCGATCATTTTTATGCACTCATAAGCAGTTTTTCGATGAAAAACGAGTGTTTGTAGTCGCGCTAGCAAAACCGTTCCAACTTACGAGCGAAATTCCGGACTTACGAGACACGTGGCGGCCGTTCCAAATTACGAGATTTCCATGTTACGAGTGCCTCGTTGTAACGGAACTCGCTCGTAAGTCGGGGACTACCTGTAATTTGATTTCGTTTTAGACATGATTTGCATTCTAAAGTTGATCAAGTGTAACGGCCACTTTGACTCTTAGCTTGAACAACACAGTGGCCATTGACATCAGAAGCATTTTTAAAGTGGGGGAGAGACATTGGTGTGGGGTCAGGAGGGGGTCCTCCCCCATAAATTTTGAATAAAGTAGATGCCATTT
>JBBPBX010070590.1:0-11355 GCA_038048925.1 Garcialebias charrua | reverse complement strand
ATGCCCAATATTATATATTGGGCATTATATATTATATATATGCCTTATTCATATGGAAGAGAAATGTGCCAAAACCCACCCTTTCATATTTAGTATCATAGAAAAGCCCTACATGTCCTCTGTAGACCTTGTAAATATTATAATTACTTTTTCATTTGTTGGTACTTTATTTTTGTATCTTTAGTGAATGCTTTAGTATTTTTTGTTTTTGTTCTTTGTTGTTTTAGTGAGTAAAATTGGTTCTTCTCGTCCTGAGCATTTAATTGTACTGTTGACCTTGTGTTAACTGCATTTGATAAATTAACACAATTTGAACTTGGAACTTTTTTTTCCCCATTTTTGAGAAATTTTTGGACTCTACCAGGACTGTCATTGTCTCTAATCCTGTTTGTGGAGTTTCATGGACAAAATCTTTGGGGGCAGCCATGGAAAGGAGGGTGTCTGGTGTGAGAAACAATCAAGCTATTTTAAAGCTGAATCAGACTGCCATCATTAGAACAGTGTGACATACCACTGGAAAAAACTTTATCCAAACAAAAACAAAGAAATAAAAACCAGAAGAGTCCACTTTCTATTCATCCATGCGTTATGACAGCATCAGCGTGAGAAACTTGATCTTTCAAACCATGGGGCTTCTTGTCCATGCCACCTATTGTTGTCTTTTTGTACATGTTTATCCAACTATAAGCAGGCCCTAAATTAAGAAACTCAAACTGAGAAAATGAACTATATCAGAATTGCTAAAGTGACTTTTTTTAATGTGTTCTGTACTTGGGCACACAGCACTCACACCACATGTTGCCTCGGTGTGCATTTCCTTGTGTGTCTTGCTGATAGCAGTTGAATCTGTTTTATTCAGAATAAAGTAAAGATCATAAGTCAAGTGACATATTGGCCTTGATTTAAGCTTAAAATACTGGCAGACCTAAGACCAACACCGAACAGAACCTAAATATGTTGTCCTGACTTATATTTGTGTGCTTTTCTGCACTGCAATGAAAAGAACTAAATCATGTCAGTGTAGCGGCTGATTGCTAGACTTTCTGAACCTGCATGCAGACATCATAGAAAAGATTAAAAAAGGAAAAGAGTAAAGGCTTTAAAAGCTAGATGAAGTGTTCTCTTTAAGCTAGGCCGGTCAGGAATTCAATGAAGAAGATGAGGATCCAGCCAGGCTGAGGAATGGAAGGCAATAAGAAGAATAGGAGGAAATTTCAGGGGCAATGAAGAATGGAAAAGTAGAAGCGGGGTAGGAGGTAAATTAGGCATGTAAAGTGAGGTTGATATAAAGTGACTGAGTGCGGTGACCTCCTGCCAAGAATCGGCCCATTCTTTAACAAATCTTCCTCCTTACTGACACTCAGACAAACCCTTCTCCTCCCCATTCAGTAACAGTGATTTCATCCACCTTCACCATCACTCTGTATTGACTCTGTGAGTTGGAATAACATGTTGTAACATTGTAGACACAACTTTTGCTTTAACCCTTTCCACTGCTCGATTTCCTCCCCCAAAATTACTCTACTTCTGTTGCTACCTGTCCTTACAAATTTTAGATGATGTTTTGTTTGTTGTTTGTTTCATAGATAAGAAGTTTACCTTTTCCCTTTGGACCCATTTTTCTCTCCCGTTTTTATTTACTGTTAACATTTGGGGATTTCTTTTGACTACTCAGTGTCCGTTGTATGGCAAGACAGTTCGAAGTTTCTTTGTGAGTGTCCAAATGTAAACAAACAACTGATGATTATTAGTAACAAAACATGATTTTGCTGATTTCACTCATTTATTACAGATTATGTGGTGGACTTTTGTCAGTAAATGATGCTTAATTACCAGTAGTATTTGTTATTTATCATAGATGATGTACATATTATCAAAGATGGAGTCCCAGGCCGGTCTGGTTGGAGAAATAAGAGAACTGAAAGAACTGGTAACTAACAAAGACAAGAGAATTGCAGAATTAGAACAAAAAATAGAGGTTTTAGAACAATTCACAAAGCAGGAAAACGTGGTGATCTCAGGACTTGATGTTAGTAAGTGTCGGACACATCAAAGAGCTCCTAATAACAATGATCCAAGTGAGTATGAATCTCAGGAAGAACAGGAGAGTCTGGAGAAACTTGTAGTTACTTTCTTACAGGACATGAACATGGACATAAAATATGGGGACATTTCGTTCTGTCACACCCTGCCCAGTAATTCACCAAGATTCAAACCGTCAGTGGTCGTTAAGTTCATTGGCAGGAATACAAAAAACTATGTCATGCAAAATAGAAGAAATCTGCAGGGAACAAACGTTTACATAAATGAACATCTTACCAAGAAAAATGGAAAAATTGCAAAAGAAGCAAGGTGGTTAAAAAACAAAGAAAAAAAATAGCATCAACATGGACTAGAAATGGATACGTCTTTATCAAAGCAAAGGAAGGGTCTCAGCCTAAAATGATAAAAGAACTGACGGATCTGGATGAATTCAAGAGATGAAAATTACAAATCAATGAAACAACTCACAATGGATAAAATATACAGTGAAATGAACAAATACATTAGAACATGACAACATACGAAGACTCAGAAGCTAAAATATATAATGTTGAAAATGTGATTGATGCAAATTTTTTTCCTGTAATAAAAGATAGCGAATATTATAATGAAGAGCAGTTTAATGACATCAATATATCAAATGGAGTTCTCTCCATTATTCACTTTAATAGCAGAAGTATAAATGCAAACATATCCAAAATAACAGATTACTTAAAACAATTAAATAGAACTTTTACGATAATAGCGCTGTCAGAGACATGGCTTAATGATGATAACACAAGTAATATTCACATCGAGGGGTATGAATTATATCATATGAACAGAAATAATAAAAGAGGTGGTGGTGTCGCACTATTTGTCAATAATGAAATAAAATGTAAATTAAATAATGAAATGTCAATAATAGTTGATAATATTATGGAAATGATAACAATAGAAATTATAAACAAAAACGATAAAAACATAATAATAAGTTGTGTATATAGATCACCAGGAGCAAATATAGAAATATTCACTGATAAAATCTTGGAACTAATGGAGAAGAGTTTTAATAAAAATATTTTTTTGTGTGGAGACTTTAACATTGATATGGGAAATAAAACAGATTCAAATAACATAAGCACATTTATAAACTCAATGTACAGTTTAAATATGTATCCATTGATATCAAAGCCAACAAGAATTACAACTCATAGTGCCACAATAATTGATAATATTTTCACAAATATAACAAATGGGGATGTGATAGGTGGTATCTTAACGACCGACTTAAGTGATCATTTACCAGTTTTCACAATCTTTAAAAATGATCAAAATATCACAAAAGCAGTCACAACGAAGAAAAAGATCATAAACACATCAAAAAAAGTTTTGGAAAAATTGAAAGAGGATCTGGATAAACAAGACTGGAATGATGTGTATGTTGATGATGCGAACAGAGCATATGATGAGTTTATGAATATCTTGGAAACCCTGTATGTAAAGAATTGTGTGCAAACAAATTACACAAAGAGAAATACGAATGATCAACCATGGATGACAAAAGGGTTAAGAAATGCATGTAAAAAAAAGAATTATTTGTATTCATGTTTCTTGAAATTACGAAGTCAGAGCGCAGAAGAAAAATATAAAAAGTATAAAAATAAATTAGTAGGGATTATAAGGAAACATAAGAAAGAATATTATAGTAAATTATTAGATAAAACTAATGGTGATATGAAAGCAACATGGCGAGTAATGAATGGTGTACTGAAGAATCATAAAGCAAAAACTGGTATTTCAAAATATTTTGTAAAAGACAACGATGAAGTTCATGATGAAAATGAAATTGTTAATGGATTTAATCAATATTTTGTAAATGTTGGATCAAGCCTTGCAGCTAAGATACCAAAAGTAGATAAAAATATGATCCACTCAATTACAGGTTGTGCAAATAGTATTTTCCTAAATGGAACTAACAAAGAGGAAATAATGAATGTAGTAAAACATCTTACAGACAAGAGATCGAAAGACTGGGTGGACATGGATATGATGTTTGTAAAGGACATAATGAGCCATATTATTGAGCCGTTCACATACATATGTAACTTATCATTTTCAACAGGAATTTTTCCAGATAATATGAAAGTAGCTAAGGTCGTTCCTCTTTTTAAAAATGGTGATAAATGTGTATTCAACAATTATAGACCTATATCCTTGTTACCACAGTTTTCAAAAATTCTTGAAAAACTATTTGTGAACAGACTAGACCAATTTATAGATAAACAAAATATTAAAACTCTACATCAATGGCTCTCATGGAATTAATGGAACAAATAACTACTGCTGTCGATCAAAAACAACATTGTATCAGTATCTTTGTTGATTTAAAAAAAGCATTCGATACTATTGATCACACCATTCTCCTTGAAAAACTGAACAAATATGGTATTAGAGGACCAGCATTACAGTGGGTATCTAGCTACTTAAAAAATAGGAAACAATTTGTACAAATAAATGATGTAAGATCTGACCTCTGTAATATCACATGTGGAGTTCCCCAAGGCTCTGTACTTGGACCAAAGCTTTTTATTTTATATGTGAATGACTTGGTAAATGTGTCAGGACTCCTTAAATGTGTACTTTTCGCTGATGATACCACTTTTTTCTGTTCAGGTGAAGATATAGAACAAATGTTAGAATTGATAAAGACAGAATTTGTCAAGATACAAACTTGGTTTAAAATAAATAAATTATCATTAAATCTAGAAAAAACTAATTACATGATATTCGGTAATAAAAAGAAAACTGTTGATGTTCCACTCAAAATTGAGGATGTTGAGATTTGTAGAGTGAATGAGGTGAAGTTTTTGGGTGTTATCATTGATGACAAACTGACATGGAAACAACACATAAATTCTGTAAGAATAAAAATAGCTAGATCGATAGCAGTACTGTACAAAGTCAGAGACCTATTGAATGATAAAGCTCTGTATTTGTTGTATAACACAATCATTGTTCCACACTTAATCTATTGTATTGATGTTTGGGGGAAAGCGTGTAAAACAATCACAAAGCCTATTTTTGTATTACAGAAAAGAGCTGTAAGAATTATCACTAGAAAGCATTACCGTCATCCATCAAGTACATTATTTTATCAACTAAAATTATTGAAGTTCCATGATTTGGTAGACTATAATATTTTATCAGTTATGTATAGAGCTCAAAATAATGCATTACCTTTAAATATCCAAATGCACTTTGTTAAAAGACAAAGTTGTTATAATCTTAAGGGAACAGAGTTGTTTGTAAAACCACAATTCAGAACCAGTTTGAAGGGACGTTCTACCTCAATCCAGGGAATTAGATTATGGAATGGCTTGGAGAATGTAGTTAAAAATGCCAAGTCAATGTTTACATTTAAAAAAATGATCAAAACAAATGTGTTAAAAAATATATGTGAAATAACGTAATGTGTATTGTATTAGTTAGAAAATTAGAAAGAGTTAGTCATTTTGTACTGTTAGTTAGAAAATTAAAAAGAGTTAGTAATTTTGTACTGTTGGTTGAAGAATATTATTGTTTAACCTGACTGTTGGAAAAAGTTGGTTGAAGATTATTATTGTTTACATGGTTTGACTACTGTTGTTTAATCTGATTGTTGGAGATAAGGGGCAGATATAATAAGATTTATTCTTCTTTCTGCCACCTTTCATTTTTTTACATTTTGTACACTATCATTATGAGATTGCCTTGTATTGTTTCTTTTGTAAAAAAAATGAACAAATTTAATAAACAATAAACAATAAACAACATATACAAATCCAAAATGTAGAAAATTGATTTATTTTATAGCTTTGAAGCTGGAACTTTCTAACTCAGGGGGTCCAAACTCATTTTCACAAGAGGCCAAAATAATTACCGTATCTTATCAGTAGCCAGTCTAAAAGCTGGAAACTCTGTAGCTGTGATGAGCTGGGGTTGATTTGTTTCTGAGAGTATGAGGTGTGAAAACACTCAGAACTGACTGAGGAGGACATTAAAGTGAAACTCTTTAGTGTGTGTGCATTTTTCATTTTTATCATATAATTTTCTTCATGGAGAAAAAGATGTGCATATTGAAGAAGAAAGATAAACTGCTTCTGTTAAACAGGAAATAATCGTATACAGTCAGGTCTAGCATCTTTTTGCCTTGAAGATCTGATTGACTCTCAACTCGTACGTATTAATGAGAGGTTTACATTTTATTTCCCCTGCTTTAAACTGTAAACTTAGCACTATTAATGTTCCGTTTTTTGTTTGTTGTTTTTAAAGCACAAATGGTAAATGGTAAATGGAGCTTATTTATACGTATAGCGCTTTCCAGCACCCTATGAGGGGCCCCAAAGCTCTTTACAATATCAACCATCCACCCATTCATACACATTCATACACCGGTAGCGGCAGACTGCCATGCAAGGTGCTTTCCAGTCCTACCGGGAGCAACTCGGGGTTAAGTGTCTTGCCCAGGGACACAACGACACATGGTGTGGGGAACCGGGATTCGAACCTCCAACCTTCCGATCGGGGGACGGCTGCCATTACCACTACGCCACGGCTGCTCCAACAGAGACTCTTCCTCTCAGCACATAGCTACAGAAGCATTGTGTGAAAAGGACAGGAGCAGCCGACTTCACAGCACAGCCTGACGGATGTACTGCATGGTCAAAGATCCTAAAACATTTATTTAAACTACTGCTGCACAAACAATCAAATTTAAAGTAGTGAAAAGATGTTCATTGATAATTCACACCCGACAAAACCATAGAACTGTTATTTCGGGCGGTGGATTTACAATTTTCAACCTGATGAGAAAGCTCATGATATTTCGATTCAAAAATATATCATTATACTGTTACAGATATGTGTCAGGAATAATATAGCCAAATATTTGATCTAAATAAATAGTGGTATTTAACAGTTTGTTTTGTCTGAAACAAGATTACAGTAGTCCCTCACTTGTTGCGGGGGTTACGTTCCAGACACCCCAGCGTAAGCTGAAAATCCGCGAAGTAGGTACACTATATTTATTTTAGTAGTTATATGTACAGTAGTTCCTCATTTATTGCAGGATTCAGTTCCAAACCTTCCCACGATAAGTGAAATTCCGCGAAGTAGCAACATTACATTAGTTTTAGTATTATTTAAAGGCTTTAGAAAACCTTCCCACACTCTTGCAATGAGCTAAACTCTTAAACATAATAATTTTAACAACATACATTACATACAATACTGTATATGTAGCTACTAAATTTTACTTGCCAGGCTCTGCAGAACAGCAGTGGCTTGGTTTGACTTGGTCTGACTCTGTTCCATTTCTGCAGATCTACCCTGTAGCAGCAACAACGCACAATCAATGTTCTAAACTTTTAAACCTACACATTTTAACAACATATTTATATGTAAATAGTAAATTTTACTAACCAGCATGATCATGCTCAGACACCCTCGTCATCAGCGGGTTGAAAGACATGTAAAAAGGTGTCGTTGAGCTTCAGATGGACCACTGGACCATCTGTTGTGTGCGTCCACTGACGGCTCGTTGTTGGGCAGTTGAAAGATATGAAAAATGCACCATTGAGCTTCAGATGGACTGCTCATGAATCGTCATTGGCTGGTTGAAAGACATGAAAAAAGTCCCTTGTGCTTCAGATGAACCACTGGACCTACAGCCGCGCACATCCCTGGCTGTTTGTCAGCCAGGCAAAAGACATGAAAAAAGTCGAGTAGAGATTCAGATGGACCACTGGACATTTGGCCATGTGTGTCCCCTAACGGCTGTTCATCGGCCATTTGAAAAACATGAAAAAAGTTCTGTTGGGCTTCAGATGGACAACTGGACCTACAGGAGCACGTGTCAGCTGACAGCTGTTAGTCAGCCAGTTGAAAGACATGACAAAAGTCTCATTGAGCTTTAGATGGACCATTGGACCTACAGCCATGTGCGTCCACTATAAGAGGTCCACATGGGCGGTAAGAGGTCCACATGGGCCGGCTCTCAAGATTTACCAATGGATCTGACCGGTTCTGCTCTGGTTTGGTGGGTTCAGCACAACTTCTCTGCATCCGCTGGGCGCCAATCAGATCAAAACATTACCTCTAGTTTTTCAGTAGTGCCGATCAGATCAAAACGTTACCTCTGTTTTTTCAGCAGAAGGAAATGGGGCTTCTGGGCGGGGCCATGCTGCCTTCTGGGAAATGTGGTCATTATGAGAGGGAATACAGTGGAGGCTTACTGAGAGAAAACTATTAAATGGTGGAGCCTGTCCAAAGTATTATATGTTTTGTTAACTTTTTACTGTACAGTACTGTATCCAGTACTATCCCAATCATGTGAGTAATACTAAATTTGACAATCATGTGTCCTGTACATTTTTTGTACAATATTATCGACTGTAAGTCCACAAAGCACGATAGAGTGAGTCCACGAAAGTCTAACGACAAAATAGCGAGGGACTACTGTATTTTAAGGCTTTATAAACCCATCCCATGCTCTTGCAATGTACGGAACAATGTTCTAAATTCTCTAAATGCTCTAAAAAAGCACATGAGAGCAGACAGACTGATACTACAGTTACTGAGCCAATCCGGGAACAGACTGGCCATGGGGAACATCAGGACATTTCCCAATGTCCTGGCCGACTCAGTTATCACCAGGGGCTGGACCAAAGACTCAGTTTGGATTGCACTCGATTCGTTTGAATAATCAACACATGCTGCTCACTCAGGTGTCTGTCTCACTGAAGGGCCCACAGTAACAATGGGGAAAGACTGACCCGCCCCACCCTTTCTCTTTCTGAGGCTGTCTGTCACAGCAGAGTAGAAACACACAACAGGTTGCATGCTCACCTGTTGTGCGTCTCTGTTCTGCTGTGACAGGTAGCCTCAGAAAGAGAAAGGAGGGAGCAGAGATGGTGTCTGTCTTTGCCCATCGCTACTGCTCAAGGAGCGGGCAAGGCCAACGGGAAATGTCCCAGTGCTCCCTATGGCCATTCCACCCCGCAGTACAATGCTCTGGTTGGTCGCCTCCCATCAATCAGCCAATCGTGTGTTGTGTACAATCTTGTGTTGAAAACCTGCATAAGAGGGAGTAAGCAAAAGTTGAACCACGATGTATCGAGGGACTACTGCACATCTATCATAATGATTAGTTATTAGCTGTCCCACTACGCCTATCAGTGTTCCGTTCATTTCTACCTTTCACCTGTAAACAAATCACTCGGAAATTTGAACTTCTCCATTTAGGACAGACACTCATTCTCAAACCCTGTGAATGACCTTCTGCTAGCAATCCACTTTTTTTACCATTGTCTCAGACTGGTGATCTTCATCCCTGTTTCAGACTCAGCTGCCAATCACTCAATTTCCTGCTGGGGATTCCAGCCAACAGAACTACAACCTTTGCAAAAAGCAGAGATGGGGTCCAGAGCCACTAAGACAGATTAGGTGCACCTAAAAAAATCTGTTTATAAAACTTTTGAACATACTCAGTGACAAAGGGCAGCCAGGGAGTAGTTTAACACTCACTGGAAAAAAGTTTGACTTGTAACCAACACTTTTTTACCCAAATGTTTGTCTGTAGCCTCCTCTCTCAGTTTCTGTACCCTTTCTATCTCTATTCTGCTATCAGTTCACTTTTTGTTCTCTTTTTCTTCGCCCTCACCCCCAACTTCCTGCACCATCCTCTTCTCTTTTTGTATTTATTGCTGTATTTATTTCTGCTGAAAAGCCAGTCTAGTTCATTTGCTAGTCGGCTGGGCAGAGCAGGGCTCCTATTCTTAGGCTTTTATTAACATCATGGACTGCACAACAACAGCTACAGAATCTATTATTCATTAAGTGTAACCAATATAAAATTTAAAACAGTCTGTGCTTTTTTTGTGGAATTATGTGAGGTCAGCATAATTTTCTGCCTATTACTAATATCTATATCATCTTTTCCTTAGTCAGCTCTATTTAAATATGCAATCATTTACAGCTTTTGACTATGTGTGTGCACACCCAATTTCCAATATTCCTCTAGTAGACTTTTTATGCTGACATCAATGGCAAGCTATTAAAGACAGTATTTCATTATTGGTTCCTCTTCCCCAGTGGTTATTTACAATCCCATATATACTAAGCACTGATATTAAAGGAGACCATTTTAATGAGGTGCTATCTGCCATGGCAATATGTCTTTCTCTGAATGAGATTGTGTTTAAAGATTTTATCAAGAAATGGCTGTTCGGCAGGGTTATGTTTTGTCCATGAAATATGCATTTCATATCTCTTTCATTTCATTAACATAATTTAATTTGTGCTTTGCATTCTGTGCATAATACATATTTGATTTACAAAACAAATATTTCCATTAGAAAATGAATTTCATGCACGGAAAAAGCTAGAACTGAAAGATGTATTGTAAGGAAATAAGAAAAAAAAAAAAGGATTGTATTATCTTTGAGTCAGAAAAAACCTTTGCACAGAGATACACACTCAGTAGATTTCTTGTATTTGAGCGTGCACATGCATAAGCTTGTTTGTGTGTCTACTGCATGTGGGTCTACATACTGCGTGTAAATGTGTATTATAGAAGCAATGAAAGCTGAGGGTATATTGCATAAAGTTTAGTGCAATATAACTCAGATTGATTTACATGGCTTACGTGGTGGTGGGGTGGAAGGTATAGGGGTATGTTGGGATGCTAAGTGCACCATTGCACTTAACATCAGAAAAAGCCCACAAGATCCATTTTGAGTCTTGATTTTGCGTCACTTATTATAAAAGTGACACCAGCCATACAAGAGCATTTTGCACTGTAAATATATCGGATCTTACGTGCAGCAATACATCAAAAAGCTTTCATAGTTGTCTCTAAGGTGAGTGCTCTTTGCATGAGAAGCTCTGCATCTCTTTAAAGTGCCCATCTTTTATGCCTCTTCTTTAGGAGATGGATAGCTCTTTTTCCTTTCCCCTTTAGCCACTAGTGGGGAACCTTTTGTGCGATAAGTCTTTCCTTTACTTGTTTCTCTGCCCTTTTTCCCATAGCTCGTTTTTATTGAAGCACTTCACCTTGCTTGTTTAAAGACTATCACGGGCCCCATGATAACTGAGAGTGTGAGCGAGAGGGGGGTGGAATGCAGGGCTTTGGATAACATGCAGCATTTAGAAACAGCCCCTGTGAGTTCATATTAATTTGCCTTATCTCATGGACTAAAAAAATCCAGGTGGAAGTGAGACAGATCCTGGGATTTAATAGGCTCAAAATGTAAAAGTAATGTCAAAACAGTTACTTCCTCCTTAACTTTTCCC
>JBBPBX010070589.1:0-17020 GCA_038048925.1 Garcialebias charrua | reverse complement strand
AATAACTTTGGCTTCCCAAACTGACTAAAAATCGCTCAATTCTTCACTCAGATTGCTAAATTCGTCTGGTTCTGTATCGGCCGCCATGTTGTTTACAAGGTGCGCAACGAGCAGCACGTGACGTAAGGAGATGAATGACGTGACTTACGTGACTTATCGTGGAAGTTCTCGGATTTCTGTGGGCGTGTCCCAGCGACAAAATTACCATAACTTGCAATGAAATTTTAATATATTTACAATTTATTTAGCAAAAACGAACCTAGTTCTATGATATTATATATATATGTGTAGTGCAAAATGATTTATAGTTAAAACATCATGTCAGTGCAGCTTTAAAACACCTTCATATTAGGGGTGTGATGGTACATGTGTGTACCGAACCGTTTCAGTACAGCACATTTGGTTCGGTCCACGTGCGTACCGTTTCAGTCATTTTTTCACTCATAACATTTTTATTAACAAGAGATTATGCACCGCAGAACTAAAATTTCTAAGCAGCACGGCGCTATTATCTTGCAGCACGTGTATCATTAGCGGCCTAGCATCTCCTGTTTGGGAACATTATGGTTTTCTTGTTAAAAGACGTGAACAAATCCAAAGCTGTGTGGACGTTGTTTCATGGAGATTGGATCTGCAGCAGCAACACGTCTAACCCCGGAATTACACTGCACGCGGCTCCGCCCCGCTCCGGTCCGCAGGTCGCAGCTGACGTGAGTCCTCGCCCACTGCCTCCGCTCTGCTCAGGTCAGCCTGGATGCGCCGCTCCAAGACACGTGCGAGATCGCGCGATAAATCAAGTGATAAATAAGTAAGTCAGAACAAAACAATTCATTCGGTGGAAAGAAGGAGAACAACTGTAGAGAGACTGCTGCCTTGATCTTCTCTCGTAAATGAGCTACATGGTTTGAGCAACAGGAAGTGATGTTTACATTTCAGAATAAAATACTTTTTTATTTATTTATTTTTGTATTGCGTTATTAGGTGTAGTCATAGTCATAAATATAATAGTTTAGTCATAGAATAGTCATAAATGATAGTTTGACAGCATTTTTGTACAAATAAATCCGTATAGAGCTAGGATTAGTCCGCCCGTGGTGATTTTATTTTGTAAATACGGAAGTTGTGCTCGTTCCTTTTCCTGTTGGTGCGACGTAATCTTCAAAAGTTGACTCCGGCACAGCTCCGTCATCCGGCAGAAATAGAAAAATTTCTAATTTTGACGGACTGCCGTCCGCTCTCCGCAGCTCGCCGCCGCCGTGCGGAGCCAGTGTAAACTCTGTCATTGATTATAATGGGTGCGTATTTGCTGCGGAGGTCGGACCGGAGCGGGGCGGAGCCGTAACGCATGTGGTGTAATGCCGGGGTAACTTGTTAACACACTTTAAACGACATCATCCGAACATGAACGTCTTCTACAAGCAAGTAAAGCAACTTGTTACAAAGACCAATAACAGCAGCAGCATTTAAACAACCTTCATCACGTATTTCAGATCGGTCCAGAGCAATAACACAAACTGTAGGAGTTTTTAAAAATCTGGATCTACGTCTGAATGTTGTTGATGCGTCGGCTCTAAAGTTCTTGAGCCCCGACATCCATCACGTCAACACTTCAGTCAAAAAGTTCAGCACTTTATGAAAAAGTTAAAACTGATATTGTTTGTTTATGTTTGTTTGTTTATGTTTATTAAATTTGTTCTTTTTTTTTTTTACAAAAAACACAATACAAAGCATTCCCATAAATGATAATGTATAAAATATATAAAAAAATGAAAGGTAGCAGAAAGAAGAAAAAAATCTTATTATATCTGCCCCTTTTATCAAACAATCAGTTCAAACAATAATAATATTCCAGCAACAGTACAAAATGAATAACTCTTTCTAATTTTCTAACTAATACAATACACATTACGCTATTTCATTTTTTTAAAACAAATTCGTTTTGATCATTTTCTTAAAGGTATTGTGACATCCATCCATCCATCCATTGTCGTCCGCTTATCCGGGGTCGGGTCGCGGGGGTAGCAGCCTAAGTAGGGAGGCCCAGACTTCCCTCTCCCCAGCCACTTGGAGCAGCTCCTCTGGGGGAATCCCAAGGCGTTCCCAGGCCAGCCGAGAAACATAGTCCCTCCAGCGTGTCCTGGGTCTTCCTCTGGGTCTCCTCCCGGTGGGACATGCCCGGAACACCTCACCAGGGAGGCGTCCAGGAGGCATCCTAACCAGATGCCCGAGCCACCTCAACTGGCTCCTCTCGATGTGGAGAAGCAGCGGCTCTACTCCGAGTCCCTCCCGGATGACTGAGCTTCTCACCCTATCTCTAAGGGAGAGTCCAGACACCCTGCGGAGAAAACTCATTTCAGCCGCTTGTATCCGAGATCTCGTTCTTTCGGTCACAACCCAAAGCTCATGACCATAGATGAGGGTGGGAACGTAGATCGATCGGTAAATTGAGAGCTTTGCCTTTCGACTCAGCTCTCTCTTCACCACGACAGACCGGTACAGCGCCCGCTTCACTGCGGATGCTGCACCTATCCGCCTATCGATCTCACGCTCCAGTTTTCCCTCATTCGTGAACAAGACCCCGAGATACTTAAACTCCTCCACTTGGGGCAGGACCTCCTCCCCGACCCGGAGAGGGCATGCTACCCTTTTCCGGCTCAAGACCATGGCCTCGGATTTGGAGGAACTGATCCTCATCCCGGCCGCATCACACTCGGCTGCAAACCGCTCCAGTGAAAGCTGTAGATCACGATCTGATGAAGCCAATAGGACCACATCATCTGCAAAAAACAGAGAAGCGATTCTAAGGCCACCAAAACGGATCCTCTCAACACCTTGGCTGCGCCTAGAAATTCTGTCCATAAAAGTTATGAACAGAATCGGTGACAAAGGGCAACCTTGGCGGAGTCCAACTCTCACTGGAAACGAGCCTGACTTACTGCCGGCAATGCGGACCAAGCTCTGACACCGGTCGTACAGGGACCTAACAGCCCATATCAATGGGCCTGGTACCCCATACTCCCGGAGTACCCCCCACAGAACCCCCCGAGGGACGCGGTCGAATGCCTTTTCCAAGTCCACAAAGCACATGTAAACTGGTTGGGCAAACTCCCACGCGCCCTCCAGGACCCTGCTGAGGGTGTAGAGCTGGTCCAGTGTTCCACGACCAGCACGAAAACCACACTGCTCCTCCTGAATCCGAGGTTCGACTATCCGACGGACCCTCCTCTCCAGAACCCCTGAATAGACCTTACCAGGGAGGCTTAAGAGTGTGATCCCCCTATAGTTGGAACACACCCTACGGTCCCCCTTTTTGAATAGGGGAACCACCACCCCAGTCTGCCAATCCAAGGGAACTGCCCCCGATGTCCACGCGATATTGCAGAGTCGCGTAAGCCAACACAACCCCACAACATCCAGAGCCCTAAGGAACTCAGGGCGAATCTCATCCACCCCCGGAGCCTTGCCACCGCGGAGCTTTTTAACCACCTCGGTGACCTCAGCTCCAGAGATTGGAGAGCCCGACCCAAAGTCCCCAGGCTCCGCTTCCTCAGTGGAAGACGTGCCAGTAGGATTGAGGAGGTCTTCGAAGTATTCCGCCCACCGACTCACAACATCCCGAGTTGAGGTCAACAGCACGCCATCCCCACCATAAATGGTGTTGGTCGCGTACCGCTTTCCCCCCCTGAGACGCCGGATGGTGGACCAGAATCGCCTCGAAGCCGTACGGAAGTCATTCTCCATGGCCTCTCCAAACTCCTCCCACGCCCGAGTTTTTGCCTCAGCAACCACCCGAGCTACATGTCGCTTGGACTGCTGGTACCCATCAGCTGCTTCCGGGGTCCCACAGGCCAAAAAGCCCCAATAGGACTCCTTCTTCAGCTTGATCCCTCACCGCCGGTGTCCACCACGACAGGCACCAACAACCTTGCGGCCACAACTCTGATAAGCTGCCTCGACAATAGAGGCGCGAACATGGCCCACTCGGACTCAATGTCCCCCGCCTCCCTCGGAACGTGTTCAAAGCTCTCCCGGAGGTGGGAGTTAAAGCTCCGTCTTACGGGAGACTCTGCCAGACGTTCCCAGCAGACCCTCACAATACGTTTGGGTCTGCCAGGTCTGACCGGCATCCTCCCCCACCATCGGAGCCAACTCACCACCAGGTAGTGGTCAGTTGACAGCTCCGCCCCTCTCTTCACCCGAGTGTCCAGGACATGCGGCCGCAGATCAGATGAGACGACAACAAAGTCGATCATCGAACTGCGACCTAGGGTGTCCTGGTGCCAAGAGCACATATGGACACCCTTATGCCTGAACATGGTGTTCGTTATGGACAATCCATGACAAGCACAGAAGTCCAATAACAGAACACCAATCGGGTTCAGATCAAGGGGGCTGTTCCTCCCAGCCACACCCCTCCAGGTCTCATTGTCATTGCCCACGTGAACGTTGAAGTCCCCCAGTAGAACAAAGTTCTATCGCTTCACCGAAAACCACTTCTTGAAAATTATCTTCTGTAAACGATCAAAGACAACGCTGCTCTCTGTAAACACCAATCACACAAATCAGTCTTGTTGAAAGTTAACGGCTGTTGTAAAACCGACAACTGCAGGAAGTTGTTCGTGTCGGTATCACTTTCATCAAAACCCTCCCCGTTCACTGAGAACTCGTTTATTCGTGTACGCATGAAATCTACAGCTCACCTTGGGAGTGAAGCCAGGTACGAACGAGGCGCACTTTCCAATTCCCCCTCCAAGGACTCCAAAAAGGGTGGGTAATCTGCGCTGCCGTTTGGTGCATAGGCACAAACAACAGTCAGAGCCCGTCCCCCCACACGTAGGCGAAGGGAGGCTACCCTCTCGTTCACCGGGGTGAACCCCAACGTACAGGCACCAAGATGGGGGGCAACAAGTATGCCCACTCCTGCTCGGCGCCTCTCACCAGGGGCAACTCCAGAGTGGAAGAGTGTCCAACCCCTCTCAAGGAAACTGGTTCCAGAGCCAGAGCCATGCGTTGAGGTGAGTCCGACTATTTCTAGCCGGAACCTCTCAACCTCACACACTAGCTCAGGCTCCTTCCCCACCAGAGAGGTGACATTCCATGTCCCAATGGCCAGCTTCTGTAGCCGAGGATCAGACCGCCAGGGTCCCCGCCCTCGGCCACCACCCATCCCACATTGCACCCGACCCCTTTGGCCCCTCCCATAGGTGGTGAGCCCATGGGAAGGGGGACCCACGTCTCCTCTTCGGGCTGTGCCCGGCCGAGCTCCATGGGTAAAAGCCCGGCCACCAGGCGCTCGCCAACGTGCCCCACCTCCGGGCCTGGCTCCAGAGTGGGGCCCCGGTGACCCACGTCCGGGCGAGGGAACATTTAATCCATTTATTTGACTCGTCATAAGGGGTCTTTGGGCTGCACTTTGTTTGGTCCCTTACCTAGGACCTGTCTGCCTTGGGTGACCCTTGGTATTGTGACATGATGTTGTAAATTTGCATATTTGTCAGAACATATATATCTTAGATCATTGAGGTTTTTTTCGTTTTTGCAAAATAAGTTATAAATATATTAAAATTTCATTCAAAATTATGGTAATTTTTTCTCTGGGATACGCCCCTAAAATTCCGCGCATTTCCGCAATACGTCATCAGTGACGTGCCATCGGGAAGAAGGCAGAGCCTTGCCCGTTTGTTTGGTGTGTTAACTGCTTGCCATACCGATTCATTTCCTGAAAGGTCGCTTCTTTTTTTTTGTAACTTGAAAAATGCCGTCACGTTGTAGCACATTTGGGTGTTCTAATATCAGCATTGAACAAGTGAGCCTTCACAAATTCCCAAAAGATGAGAAACTTTGCCTAGAATGGAAGTACAGAGAACTTGTGACCGATGGGTTCCTACTGAGAGTCCTATGTCTGCAGCGACCATCTTACTGCCGATCAGGTAACATCTGTAATTTCTTTTTATTCATGGAGGGTTTATTAATGAGAGTTTTGGATGATTTACTGTTTAAAAAAGATATATCTCAGACGTGACCGGGACTGTCAGCCGATAGCTACTAACATACATTAGCATAGATCCCGAGTCAACACGTAGCGCTATTTATGTATTTTTAAATTATGTCGGCGCGATCAGGTATCATCTGTAGTTTCTTTTTATTCGGGGAGAGTCTATTAATGAGAGTTTTGGATGATTTACTGTTTAAAAAAGATATATTTCAGACGTGACCGGGACTTTCGGCCGATAGCTGCTAACATACATTAGCATAGATCCCGAGTCAACACGAAGCGCTATTTATGTATTTTCAAATTATGTTGGCGCGATCAGGTAACATCTGTAGTTTCTTTTTATTCGGGGAGAGTCTATTAATGAGAGTTTTGGATGATTTACTGTTTAAAAAAGATATATTTCAGACGTGACCGGGACTTTCGGCCGATAGCTGCTAACATACATTAGCATAGATCCCGAGTCAACACGAAGCGCTATTTATGTATTTTTAAATTATGTCGGCGCGATCAGGTAACATCTGTAGTTTCTTTTTATTCGGGGAGAGTCTATTAATGAGAGTTTTGGATGATTTACTGTTTAAAAAAGATATATTTCAGACGTGACCGGGACTGTCGGCCGATAGCTGCTAACATACATTAGCATAGATCCCGAGTCAACACGAAGCGCTATTTATGTATTTTTAAATTATGTCGGCGCGATCAGGTAACATCTGTAGTTTCTTTTTATTCGGGGAGAGTCTATTAATGAGAGTTTTGGATGATTTACTGTTTAAAAAAGATATATCTCAGACGTGACCAGGACTGTCTGCCGATAGCTGCTAACATACATTAGCCTATAACTGAGTCAACACGTAGCGCTATTTATGTATTTTTAAATTATGTTGGCGCAATCAGGTAACATCTGTAGTTTCTTTTTATTCGGGGAGAGTCTATTAATGAGAGTTTTGGATGATTTACTGTTTAAAAAAGATATATTTCAGACGTGACCGGGACTGTCGGCCGATAGCTGCTAACATACATTAGCATAGATCCCCGAGTCAACACAAAGCGCTATTTATGTATTTTTAATTATGTCGGCGCGATCAGGTAACATCTGTAGTTTCTTTTTATTCGCGGAGGGTCTATTAATGAGAGTTTTGGATGATTTACAGTCTTAAAATGATATATCTCAGATGCGATTGGACATGCTCCGCCATTATTATTTAAATGCGCGTTGGAGCGTGCCTTCCTGTTGTCACGTTTTGCGGAAATGCGCAGATTTTTAGGGGCGTGTCCCAGAGAAAAAACTACCATAACTTGGAATTAAATTTTAATATATTTATAATTTATTTTGCAAAAACGAACAGAGCTGAATGATATAAGATATATATGTTCTGACAAATATGCAAATTTACAACATCATGTCACAATCCCTTTAAATGTAAACCTTGACTTGGAATTTTTAACTACATTCTCCAAGCCATTCCATAATCCAATTCCCTGGATTGAGGTAGAACGTCCCTTCAAACTAGTTCTGAATTGTGGTTTTACAAATATCTCTGTCCCCTTAAGATTATAACAACTTTGTCTTTTAACAAAATGCATTTGGATATTTAAAGGTAATGCGTTATTCTGAGCCCCATACATCACTCTGCAATTAGCCCATTAATCACACAAATAATAAATCAGTCTCTACAATCTGGTCATGTTCCACTGCCTCTAAAAACTGCCATCATTAGGCCTCTTCTGAAAAAATCTCATTTGGATCCCGACATTTTTTCTAATTACCGCCCAATTTCCCACCTCCCGTTTCTGTCTAAAGTGCTGGAAAAAGCAGTTGCTGCTCAGCTGCAGGACCACCTACAGCAACACTCTCTGTATGAGAAGTTCCAGTCTGGATTCAGATTAGCTCACAGTACTGAGACTGCATTACTGAGAGTTACAAATGATGTCCTCATGGCTGCTGACACTGGTTCTCCCTCCATCCTTGTCCTCCTTGACCTCACTGCAGCTTTCGACACTGTGGACCATAATATCCTCCTCCACCGTCTTCATGTGGAGGTCGGTCTCTGTGACACTGTCCTGGACTGGTTCAAATCTTTCCTCTCCGATAGGCTGGAATGTGTTAGTCTTGGCAATGCCACTTCCCAGACAGTCGGTGTCTCCTGTGGTGTCCCTCAAGGGTCAGTTCTGGGGCCCCTGCTGTTTTCCCTTTACATGCTGCCTTTAGGTCAAATTATTAATCAGTTCAACATTTCTTTTCACTGCTATGCCGACGACACACAGCTTTACATCAGGACTGGATCATCCTCATCATCCCCATCTCCATCTTCACTCACTGCCCTCTCTACCTGCCTGGAGGAAATAAGGGCATGGATGAATCAGAACTTTCTCCAATTAAACTGCTCGAAGACTGAGGCCATAATGATTGGCACCCCTCACCAGGTACAAACATCAACTTTAACAACAATCTCCTTCTCTGGTCAAGACATCCCCCTCTCCACCTCTGTTACAAATCTTGGAATAAAAATGGACTCTCATCTTACATTTGAAAATCACATTAAGCATCTGTTTAAAACCTGCTTCTTCCATCTTCGAAACATCTCCAGACTTCGCCCATCTCTGACTTTTTCCGATGCTGAGAAACTCGTCCATGCCTTTGTCTCCTCCAGGCTCGACTACTGCAACTCCCTGTTTATTGGAATCCCTGGCAAAAATCTTCAGAAGCTTCAATATATTCAAAACAGTGCAGCAAGGATTTTATTGAGAGCTCGTAAATTTGAACATATTACACCCATTCTCCATAACCTCCATTGGCTTCCTGTCACCTACAGAATTCAGTACAAAACTGCTCTCATTACACACCAATGCTTACACGGAACTTCACCTGACTATCTAAAGGACATTCTTGCACCATATTCATCCACCCGGTCTCTACGATCACAGAACAGTAATCTACTTCACATTCCACGAACCAAATTAAGGACCATGGGAGACCGGGCATTCTGTGTGGCTGCCCCCCGCCTATGGAACTCCCTCCCTGACTACCTGAGAGCTCCACAGTCACTGGTTGACTTTAAAAGCGGTTTAAAGACTTTTCTTTTTAAGCAAGCCTATTCTGCCTCCGCATGATTTTATCTTTGATCTTGGCTGATAGTATTATTGATTTTACTTGATTTTATCACTTGTTTTATTTATTTTTTAAGCAGGCCTATTCTGCCTCCACATTATTCTGTCTTTAATCTTAGTTGATATCATTATTGATTTTATTTGATTTTATCACTTGTTTTGTTGTTGTAGCACTTTGAGATTTAAGCCAGCCACTAGGGAGCACAAGCCAGTGTATCTCTTGTGCCGGTCCCAAGCCCGGGTAAATGGTGAGGGTTGTGTCAGGAATGGCATCCGATGTAAAACACTTGCCAAAACCATAATGCGAGTTCATCAAAGTGAAACCATACCGGATCGGTCGAGGCCCGGGTTAACAACGTCCGCCACCGGTGCTGTTGACAAACAGGGTGCCGGCGGAAATTGTACTACTGTTAGTCGAAGACCCCGAGGAGGGAAACGTGTCAGGAGACAGAGGGAGAGGAGGAAAGTGAAGAATGTAGGACTGAGGGTTGCAACTCTAAATGTGGGGACAATGACAGGCAAAGGTAGAGAGCTGGCTGACATGATGCAGAGAAGAAAGGTAGATGTTTTATGTGTCCAAGAGACCAAGTGGAAGGGCAGCAAGGCTCGCAGTATTGGAGCAGGGTTCAAACTGTTTTACCATGGTGTGGATAGAAAGAGAAATGGAGTAGGGGTGGTCCTGAAGGAGGAGTTGGCAAAGAATGTAGTAGAGGTGAAGAGAGTGTCAGATAGGGTGATGTGTCTGAAGGTAGAAGTAGAAGGTCTGATGCTAAACATCGTCAGTGGTTATGCTCCACAGGTTGGATGTGATGGGGAGGAGAAAGATAAATTTTGGAAAGATTTGGATGAAGTGATAGAGAGTATTCCCAGGGAGGAAAGAGTGGTGATTGGAGCAGACCTGAATGGACATGTTGGTGAAGGAAACAGAGGGGATGAGGAAGTGATGGGTAGGTTTGGTGTCAAGGAAAGAAACCAGGAAGGACAGATGGTGGTGGATTTTGCCAAGAGAATGGAAATGGCTATAGTCAATACCTATTTCCAAAAGAGGGAGGAACATAGAGTGACCTATAAGAGTGGAGGAAGGAGTACACAAGTCGACTACATTCTGTGTAGAAGAGGAAACCTGAGAGAGATTGGAGACTGTAAAGTTGTAGCAGGGGAGAGCGTGGCCAAACAGCATCGGATGGTTGTGTGTAGAATGACTGTTGTTGCGAAGAAGAGAAAAAGAGTAAAATCAGAGAAGAAGACCAAATGGTGGAAGCTAAAGAAGGAAGAATGTTGTGAGAAATTCAGAGATGAGCTGTTAAAGGTGGAGTCTGCAGTTTCTGTAGAACATCAGCACTTAGAAAAAATTTCAACAAGCAAAGCATTCTGATCCCTCCCCCTCAGAGCCATATATGGCACTGCCCCCTTGTGGTCTGTTAAAATTCAAATTCAAGCTCTGTTTTTATTGGCTGATTCGAATTCAAGCTCGGTTTTTATTGGCTGGTTACAAACTTTGTTTTTATTGGCTGGAAAATGGCGGTATGTAACTTTTCTAACAATATATTTTTAACATATTTCTTCACTCTGTCACTAGATTGATGTTAGAGAGGTAATCTCTGAAAAAAACAAAAAAAAATATTGTCCCCTTGCTTCTCCAGGTGGTAAATAAGCATTTCTAAAAAGAAAAAGTGACCCGCCATTTTCCAGCCAATAAAAACAAAGTTTGTAACCAGCCAATAAAAACCGAGCTTGAATTTGAATCAGCCAATAAAAACAGAGCTTGAATTTGAATTTTAACAGACCACAAGGGGGCAGAGCCATATATGGCTCTGAGGGGGAGGGATCAGAATGCTTTGCTTGTTGAAATTTTTTCTAAGTGCTGATGTTCTACAGAAACTGCAGACTGAACCTTTAAAGGCTCTGGGTGGTAAGAAAGAGCTTCCAAGTGACTGGGCTACTACAGCAACAGTAATTAGAGAGACAGGTAGGAAGGTACTTGGTGTGTCATCTGGACAGAGAATGGATGATAAGGAAACCTGGTGGTGGAATAGTGAAGTGCAGGACGCCATTCAAAGAAAGAGATTAGCCAAGAAGAAATATGACAGTGAGAGGACTGAAGAGAGGAGACAGGAATATAAGGAGATGGGACGTAGAGCAAAGAAGGAAGTAGCTAAGGCAAAGCAGAGGGCGTACAATGAGTTGTATGGGAGACTGGACACCAAAGAGGGCGAGAAGGACTTGTACCGATTGGCAAGACAGAGGGATCAGGCTGGAAAGGATGTGCAGCAGGTTAGGCTTATTAAAGATGGGAATGGGAATGTTCTAACAAGTGAGGAGAGTGTGATGGGTAGATGGAAGGATTACTTTGAGGAGCTAATGAATGAAGAGAATGAAAGAGAAAGAAGAGTGGAGGTCATACAGACTGTGGACATGGAAGTGGGAAAGATTAGTGAGGTTGAAGTCCGGAAAGCTCTGAAAAGAATGAAGAAGGGGAAGGCAGTAGGACCTGATGACATACCAGTGGAGGTTTGGAAATGTCTTGGAGAGATGGCAGTGAGGTTTTTGACATCACTCAGCCGTGATGATCTAGAGAAGGCCATCCATGCCTTTGTGACCTCCAGACTTGATTATTGTAATGCTTTGTATGTTGGTATTAATCAATCCTCCATCTCCCGTTTACAGCTTGTACAGAACTCTGCCGCGCGCTTTTTGACCAACACACGAAAATATGAACACATCACTCCTGTCCTGTCCTCTCTACACTGGCTCCCGGTTCAGTTCAGGATACAGTTCAAGCTGCTCCTGTTTGTTTTCAAAGCTCTGAATGGACTTGCTCCTCTGTACATCTCAGAACTTTTGAAAGCCCATCAGCCCGGCAGAGCTTTACGCTCTGCCAGTCAACACCTGCTGGAGGTGCCTCGCTCAAGGTACAAACAATGGGGAGACCGGTCATTTTCTGTTGCCGGCCCAAAAGCCTGGAACAGCCTCCCCCTTGAGCTGCGTGCCACCTCTGATCTGACTCTGTTCAAAACCAGACTGAAGACCCACTTGTTCAAAAAAGCTTTCAGTGTGTAACTTTTATTACTTTTGGTATTTTAGTATGTAGCATTTTTTATTTCCATTGCCTTTTTATTTCCACTTGTTCAAAAAAGCTTTCAGTGTGTAACTTTTATTACTTTTGGTATTTTAGTATGTAGCATTTTTATTTCCATTGCCTTCTTTTATTGCTGTTGTTTCTTATTCTATTTTCATTGATTTATTGTTCCAGTTTATTCATCTTTTTATCCTGTTAAGCACCTTGGTCAATGCAAGGCATTGTAGGAAGGTGCTATACAAATAAAGTTTATTATTATTATTATTATTATTATTATTATTATTAAATATTTAATGGAATATTTGAAGGTGAGAAAATGCCTAAAGAATGGAGAAGAAGTGTGCTGGTTCCCATTTTTAAGAACAAGGGTGATATACAGAGTTGTAGCAACTACAGGGGAATTAAGTTGATGAGCCACACAATCAGGGCTGGACTGGGACAAAAAATCGGCCCGGGCATTTTGAGCAGAGTGGCCCACAGTGATGGCATAGTTACATTGAAAAAGTAACTTAGTTAAGTTACTGATTAGTCCTTGGGAAAAGTAACTTAGTTAAGTTACTGATTACTTGATTTGGAAAGTAACTAAGTTAGATTACTAAGTTACTTTATTAGTTACTTTCAGCAGCTGCTAACAAGAACCCTCTGTCACAATACATAAAAAATTTAAATGTTTTAATAAAATAATTACCAATTAAAAATATTCAAAAAACATAATGGTCTTTCTTGACTTTATTAAACAGAAATACTTGTTTTTATAAAACAAAATAGTCTGAGTTCATTAAACATAAATACTTTTGATAAAAAATAAGGTATTTCTTGATTTCAATATCATAAATGAAGGTTGAATGAATAAAGAAATACTTGCTTTATATAAAAAATAGTGTCTTTACTTCACTAAACAAATAATATGTTTACAAAAAAGACTTATAAAATGATTATTTTGAAAATGTTTCAAGTGAACAATACGTTTGTATAGGCCAACTCTTTCAGGGATGAAGATGTTCACATCCTTGATAGAGAGGAACGATGGTTTGAGAGAGGAGTAAAGGAGGTCATCTTTGTGAAAAGAAACCGTCCATCATTAAACAGAGGTGGAGGCCTCCGGGTTCAACTGTCCCCCTCTTACAATGCTGTTGTTGCTAGTATCACTCAGCCCTCTGTGAATAGCAAACAACCATCAGGGTGCTAATGATCCATTGTTAGGCTGATGGTCCTCCTTGCTCATGTGAGCAGCTGGTTTCAGCTGTCATCAACAAACTGGTTGATCCACTGTGAGTCAAGTCAAGTCTATTTTATTTATATAGCACAGTTAAAACAGATAAACTGTTATCAAGGTGCTTCACACACACAACACAAAAGAGGTTTAAAAATGTACAGAACAGTATCACACACCAATGGTAAAAATTATGATATTAACAGCGGTAAAAGTATAATAAAAATGTATAAGAACAATATTAAAATGAAAACACAGTAAAAAAAAAATATATACACTACGTCAGCTCACACAGTTTGAAATAATAGAGAAAAGATGATTTTTTTAGCAGGGATTTGAACATGTGAAGGGAGGAGGCCTGTCTAATGTTGGGGGGCAGGTTGTTCCAGAGTTTCCACAGTGAGAGGGTGATATTTACAAGACTGAGCTGAATACAGCACCTCAGACTGAGGAAGTCTTTCTGATGAAAGATGAAACGTTTCTACAATTGTTTTGTTTTGTTTTTTGAATGTCCAGAGGCCCAGACATAGTTTTTTTTTTTTTACCTGGATTATTGAGCATGCATCAGGGTCATCAGCACAGACTCCTTAGCTCCTTAGCTGCAGGTGGATTTCCTTGAAGAGGAAGAACAGCTGCTAACTTTGTTCCAGACTGGAAATAACACACAAAGAGGTAAAAAAAAGTTAATAAGATTATAATTTTAAATTAAAAAGGTAATAGTACAGTAATAGTAAAAGAACAATACCTCTTTTTGAGCAGTTGAGGTGGTTGAATCTCTCATCATCTCTCATCATCAGGGCTCCAGGACATGCTGACACTATCAGTCTGAGTTTTTTCATAAAGTGCTGAAGTGTTGACGTGATGGAAGACGTCTTAGCAGCGTTCAGTAAAGCCTGCACATCAACAACATTTCAGATATGATTCAGAGATCATTTAAAAACTCCTACAATTTGTGTTATTGATCTGGAATGATTTGAATTACCTGTGAAGGGATTCAGTTTTGGGTGTTCAAATGAGCCAGGCGTCTCTTGAAGCAAATATGATTTATTGAAAAAGATACAGGTTAACAGAATAAGCAGACATCATTAGATCAATGTGCACACGATCAGAGATTCGTTGAAACAGACCTGTCGCTCGAAGTCTTCTCAAGGAATGTCAGCTCACCCTTCTTGGTGTGAGATATCATAAAATGTTTTGGGCCCCTTCTGTTGTTTCATTGGTCAGCCTAAGATAGTTCCCTTGGCAACAGAGATTTATAGCAGACCCAAGGTCTCTGGGTCTCTCTGCAGTGACCTGCATTAGATTTGTGTGTGCTTCTTTGTTTAAGCATAAGAGTCTAAGAAGAGTTTAGATTCAAACTGGTTTTACATTTATATTTATCCTGTGAACATTCTGTGTCCTAAACTAAGTGTATTGCATAAACTAAGTGTATTTCTGATGTGTGTGGTATAATAAAGATGTTTCTGTTCTTAGGTCTGCATGCGTGCCCTTCCCCCCTGGAATGTTAGATGCAGCTTTGTTTGGCTTCCAGGAGAAAATGTTTCATGACTTCAGGTCTGCTTCCAGCACCTCTGACTGCTCCAGTAAGATTAATAGTGCACACCTAAACATGATTGTATAAAACCTTTGTGATTACATGAAACACAGTTGTGAATGAGAATATAGGTTTAATCATAATAACGTATATAATGGTGATTTATCCTTCATCTCCCTCTCTCGACCTATTGAAGATAGGTCGAAACCACAACGCCAGTTGGGCCCCCTGAAGAGGGCCCCCATCCCAACACCACATCCAAACAAACAAATCACCAAACTAAAACCAAGGTAATGTAATTAAACCAGCAAAATCAACTAAATCTAAACCAACCCCATCTGACTCCAAGACTAATCATTAACCCAACACCAAAACAATAATCACAACAACCTAATCTACCAAATCATAAGAGGATAAATGTAATCATCACTTCAACTTCATCCCCCCACCTGGAGTCCTCCGCCTAACTCCTCATCCACTCTACAGGTATCTGGACTCAGCCAAATACCTGAGAGCTCCTCCAGCCGGCAGCGAACTGCGTCTGGCCCCTATCCGACCCCACAATCAACCAACCCGAATAACCTCGAACTGACTCCATCATCGCTCCTCAAAACAAAAAATAAAAACATGAAACACACCGGAAAACAACAAGACATCATTGAATTAATGTGATTAGGACAAAAGCAACACCTCTCCATTCCATCACCAAACACCCCCCGCCACTACAGGTATCTGTTCTCTGCCAAATACAGGTGAGTTTGTGCGGCAGCGATGGCCTGCACCCCGCCTGCACCAGGGGAAACGCCGTCCCAAAATCCTCCACCTCCTTGGAAGCAATCATCTTCGAGATCTTTGCCCGTGCACAAGGTGTCACACACCCCATAAATAGGCAGAACAGAACCAGAATCGCTAGTGGCAAGGCCAAGAGCTTGACCAACACCTGAGGCCATGACCCTCTCGTGAACCAAGACAGTGCATGCCACAGCCCTGTATGCGCCACCTCCGTCTGATGCTTCTGAAGCTCACTCAGATTGCGCAGGGCCACTGTCACCCTGACCTGTGGATCTGAAACAGACTCATCAGGTATAAAGGTACAGCAGGTGTTATTATCAATCATCTCACACACTCCATTAACAGATGCCTTAAACAAATCCAGCAGCAATCTATGATGTAAAGACACAACATGCATGGCCCACCGCTCTGCAGAGGTGGTCCCTAATGCCTGTACCGACTCATAAATGAATAGGGATGGGAATTGTTAAGAAATTATCGATATCGATTCCTTTATCGATGTCATTTATGGATTCAATTCCTTATCAATTCTGTTAACAATTCTCATTGAGTTAGAAAAAAATATATAGTACACCATTTGTGTGCATGAAGTATTTAATGCTCTTTCACCAGAACAAAAATAGAACTTTTATGAAAAAATAATTCCTAATTAACATTACCGTATTAAGGGGCTGTCCATGGTTGGAATGGGTGAAAGGCTTCTATACAGTTGGACTTCTGTCTCTTCCTCAAAAAGTTCTTCTAGGGTTGTCTCTTTTTGCTGCTTTACAGGAGGCATCTGAAATTATTGACATAACCACAAGATTCAATTTTAAAATAAATAGTGTAATAATCCATGCAATCTATCATCTTTCATTACAAAAAACAAAACTTACATAGTTATCATCTTCATCCTCTTCTGCCTCCCTCTGTGTCTCTCCCTGGACCCAGCTCTGCCAGCTTCAGAAGAAATTCACCATTAAAAACACTGAGCAGCAAGAAAAGCTCTCACAACAGAAAGAGGCTACAATGAAACACACTGAACAAAAATATAAAACAACACTTTTGTTTTTGCTCCCATTTCTACGGTGGCATTTTTAGGTCTGTTGTGTGTTAATATCGTCATCCTGAAAGCTAAGTGTGCTAGCAACAGCCTCTGAGCCAGCCAGACTCCGGCAATCCTCGTCAGCTAAATGTTATTACATGAGATGGAGATTATTTATAAAATACAGTGGAAGCAGTATAGCTAAAAGGTAACAAGTGAAAGAATTTGACGTTACCTGCTGTAACATTTACAACGGAGGTGGACGCTTTCTCTCC